>BMAO01035294.1:0-53695 GCA_019973975.1 Trichonephila clavata
CATGCATAATTATGTAAATTTTTTTTAAAAAATTCTTTTAATACAGGGATAGCAAATGTTACATTCTGATTAAGTCAGCACTTTCCATTCCTTCCTAGATAAACTTGCCGTTCACAAAACAGAATAGCAGCAAAAGAATATTGTACAGAAAAATAAATGCATTGCAAATAACATTAAGTGATTTGCATATGAAAACCTTAACAGAGGGTTTCATTGCAAGAGAATTTTTAGTGTATTCAATGTTTTAAATATTGAAAATACCTTAATGTCCCCCCAAATAATATTTTGCAAGTGATTGATATGTTTTTTGGTAAAATTAAGGGACAGGTGTGTCCAACACACACACAATAGAACATATGTTTAGTTAATCTAAATTTTACACATCTTCACAGTAGTTAACAGAGATACTTCAGTATTTAATTATCTACAAAATTAGGATGCAAAATCTGATATGTAACCATACATGTATCAAAAACAGGTATACATACATAAAATCAAAAACTTGTTGTTTTTAATAATTTTAGAATATTAAGGGGAAAAGAAACATTTTTGAGAACCATTCACTATAGAAATGGAAAAATATTTTAATTTACTACAGCTTCTTTAATGTTTATACTTGATGATTAATCAAGTACCATTTTTAAACATTAGAAGTCAAAATTATAATTTACCATTTGTAAAATTACATGTAAAAAAATTATGCAACATTTTGAAATCCTTACTCGCTGTACTATTTTAGGTAAAAGATATGATTGATCAAGAATTGATTTCCAAATATAATAAATTAAGGAATTAAAAATTTTAATTAAAATCTGTGAACAATAGAATATGTTTATGTCCATTTATGGAATAAAAAATTCCTGCTCACTCTTACATGATCAAAATAAAAAAGTCATTTTTGAATCCCTAATTCTTTTACAAAATAAATAATTGAATAATTGTAATATATTTGTGTGGTATCAATTAGCACAACATTTGTTTTTCAGAGTTTGACTGTGGTATAAACCTATCACACACTTGTACAATTTTTTTAACTATGTATTACAAATAAGCATTTATAGGTATTTGCACAATTTGTAGAAGATTTATCATTATTGATTAGATTTGTGCTTTATATCTATTTACTTTTACATAAATATAAGTCTAAAAGACTCTTGAATATTGATATTATCCTGCTTATAAGTCCTGAATAAATTTTTCGCATTGAGTTACTTACAAATATTGACCCAAGAAGAGTACTTGGATCAATTATATATTTGAGAATTAGGATCATGAAACCAAATCTGGCTTTATGTATAGACATTTGATTCTGTGGGATGTTGTTGCATTATACAGCCAATAACTGGAGCTGTTCCTGCTTATGTTTGAACACAGTAATACTAATAACATAATTTTTTAAGTTCTTGATGTGTTTTTGCTTGGCAAAATTATTTGGCAGTTTAATACATAAGTTCCTAATTTTGGAATGGTATGAGTACTGATTTAGCATTTCTTTGAAAAACTTTGAAGTAATTTAATATTTTGCTCAAGAATAATTTGGAAAATTGAAAAGTTTCTTGAAATTTAGGATTTTCCTTGTAAACTAATGATATAATTAGTTAATTATCTTGCTTATAAGTAGTAGAAACTTATTTTGATTAGAATGGAACTCTGTTTATTCATGATAAACTTTGGTAACTTGTTGATGTTTAACAATGATTTTAATCTTTAATAATATAATTTGGTGGCAAGCTTCTCAATGGTATGGGCTACAAGAAAGTGTCAAAAATTGTTTTTTAAATGTTTAGGGCATTGTGAGGCCTTAAAATAGTATGATTTATACCAATACATTGTGAAGTTTTTAAAAATGTTATAAAATACTAATATTTAGCAATTTTAGTCTTAGTAATTATCACCTACAAATGTTTGAATTTTTTTTTTATAAATTATTATCTCCTTGGGAAAAAAATGAATTATATTAAAATATGGGAAAAATTTTAGAAATTGTTTGAAACATGCTAAATTATTTTCGTGAAAATTTTTACATATAGGAGCATACAAAATTTTTGTTAGCTAGTTTATTTTAGTAATTACAATTATTTAACATGCATCCTTAATGAACATTTAATTTTAATATTACATGATTATAATACAAGTGAAGCATGTGAAAATTTTATTTTTTTAACAAAGAAATTCATTGCAATTTAAAAAATGCATTTTTCATATTCTATTGAAAGACTATCTGTGACCTTACTTCATTATGTACTCATGTGAAATTTTTTTTTCTAAGATGTATTCCAAAAGAGAATTTTTTTTGTCAGTTTCAATCTTTATTTGCATTAATATGGATACATAAAATTGAAACATTGTTATTGTATACTAATTTTTTAAACAACTGTTCCATAAAAATTCCAAAGACATAGTAATATCTTTTGAAATATATGATGATTCTGCAATGAAATAACACATTAGCCAGGTTTGATTGTATGGCTTTACTTAGTAATTATCATTTACAAAGGTTTGAAATTTCTTTTAGAAATTTCTCTTTAAACTGTCTTCAAAGTTTAAAAAAGAAAATACTCTTACACTATTAAGTTAAAGAAAGGAATCATATTAATACATAATTTTTAGAAATAATGATTAACTTTATTGAATTATTCTTTATTATAAATTATTTCTTATGAGTTATTGAATTGCATATAAATTATCCAACAGATGTAAACCAAACGAATATTTCCATACAATTTTTAAAATAAAACAATAATTAACATTAAAAACTTTGATATCCAAACAATAATACTAAAATGGATTTTCAAGAACAGCAAAAAGGAAACTTAATATAAATTTTAGAAAATAACAGTGAAATTCACAGTCTATTTTTTCATAATTACAAGAAGTTTATATATAAAAGAATACAATTAATGTCACAAATTTATTAATAAATACCTTTCCAAACGAATGTATGTATCCATCTGCTCTGAAACATGACACATTTTAGAATGTAAGTCGATCGGGGTTCCAGAATTCTATGCTCTCTAACAGCAAGACAATTCTTCATTTAAAAACAATATTTGAAATGCCAGAGACAGCAAATATAATTTGCTTAATAAATTCTGAAAGGTCTTCACATCCCTCAGACACAAGTATCAAAGTCTAGAAATACAAATAAGTAATCTATTCACTAGCAGTATCTCCTCCTATTCACACATAACAGCTGAAGTATTAACTAATCATTCTGGCTCAGTAGTCAAAACAATTCTTTGTTTTGGCGAGCCACTCCCTATTAACAGCTGCACGCATTTTTCTCGGAAAAATTCGCTTACAACATAATTTGTGACCAGTAATAGATTTCTCCCAATTCCAGAAGCAATTTGTTCAATAGAGCGCTGTAGAATTATTTAAATCATAATGTGGCGGGCACTTATAAAAAATAATTACTAAGCCTATAAGTATACAAAAATTCGAAGCCAAAGGATGGAAGTATAAACTAAACTTAAATCTAATACTATAAACTAAAACCACATATATTTAGTCCCTTTTCTTAAACTAAAATAGTAGAAAATATTTAAAGTACTAAAAAGAATTTAAAGAATATAAAATAATAATGTTTACAAATTTGAAAGTTAGCGCGCAATCACAAGTGTCATACCATTAGCTGTTATTTGTTTACATGATAGCACGTTGTTAATCACGTGATGATGGCCACGATCGCAGCGCCCTCTAGTGATGAATCGACCCCATTAAAAAAAAATTATTTTTTTTTAGGAAAAGAGAAACGGAAAAAATTATTTTAGCTGTGTTGGCAAAACGGAAATTAGGAATTTATACCTTTGATGGCAATACGGAAAAAATAAATAATTTTAGCGATGGCAAAACGGAAATAAAAATATTAATTTTAGATGGCAAACCGGAAACAAGGAATTTAAAGCGAAGTAAAGAAGAAAACGGAAATAAGAAATTTAAATAATTTTAAAATAAAATGAAAGAAAAATATTTAGGTTATTTGATGGCAAAAGAAAAAAAAGCCATGCAAAAAACTTCTTTTGTAACACTGTAGTTGTAAAGTAAAGAAATTCGAATAACTATATAAAGTAAGAATACGTAATTTTACAGTTAAAAAATAAAAATCAATAGTGATTAAATTATAACGTTTAAGTATAAAGTATTTATGCCTTATAAAAATTAATAGTTTATAATTATTTTTATTTATTATTAAAATTTAGTTTAAAATTAGTTTATCTTTTTTTAAAAATTTTTTTGAAAGAAAAAACATTTATATCATTTTAAGCCCTTTTATCTGTGTATACTCTGTCTTCATAGAAATCTTGTTTGTAACTCTTTTTATATTTATTCTTATTTACTATTTATTTTCTTTTATTTATGCTGGAATTTTAATTCATTAGTACATTAATGAATCCACCGAAAAATTGTGAGTATTCAATAATATTTTCAATTAGTATACACGTTAGGAAATATTTCAAATGGTTTGTTTTAATTATAAAACTTGTATAGAATATGTTTTCTTTCCTTCAAAGGATATTTTTTTTTTCACCAAACGATTCCGAAATAATTTTTTTTTTCACTTACAATTAGTTTTGAAACTAGTATTTTGTGATCGCAGCAGAAGGTGAGATTATTAATTAATGTGGATGAGGTAGTATTTTTGTATAAATTTAAATTTAATTTTATTCGATAGCGTACATTTGACGATTTTATGGCAGATCTATCTCTCTCATTTAGGCATATTTATTTGCTCTAATTAAAAATTCAGAAACTTTTCTATGTTAGTAAATCTACGTAGATTTTTCGTTGCAAAACCGAAAGTTCTGGAACTTTTTTTTAGAGTTAAAGGGGTTCGATTATTTTATACAGATCCGTTAATCTTGGGGGAAAAAACCCCATAGCTTAAGAAAAACACATTTTTTAACATTTTCTATTATCCATACACAAGCTATTTTAATCACTTAATTTTCTGGGTGTTTTGAACGAAATTTTTATTTAAGAAAAGAAAATATTGAATAAATCCTCACATTATCCGAATCCCAATAGTTCTTAATTCGTTATTTTTATTTAAAAAACATTTTAACTATCGTTTCTTTTGTTTAACTTTTTTTATACCCGTTGTTATTCGAAGAAAATTATATGCCAAACACTTTGATATTATCACTTAACTGTATTTTATATTTTATTAATAACATTATCTAATATGGCTTCGCATAGAGAGAAGTTACATCTCGTATAACGTACTTATAAATACTTTAAAAACATCAAGTAAAAATGTATTATTTAATTCAAAATGCATGATCTTTGCTTGTAGTTAACATGTTTTCATTTACTTTTAACTAAAGTGTGAAAACGAAAAATAACCTCCCCGCCCCCCCCCCCAAATTTAAGCAATTTATAGAAATGATATTTTTACAGCATTGATTCACCCGTTCAGTGTCACCGGAAAAATAATTTACCGAATTGCTCACTGAACTGAAACTCAAATTGTTTGCAGAAAATTTAATACACATAAAGTTAACGAATAATGTCTAATATGAATGGATTTACCATAACAAAATAATTTTAAGGAAAAAGTTAATATTGTCACAAGTTATATTTTAAAGGTTATCTTCAAACCCTTGCGTCAAGAGAAAATATTATAATGTATAGCAAAATACTTATCAAGAAAATTTCAAAATTTATTCTGGTCAAAGAAAACTATTTCAGTCAATAATTAAATGTTTTTTAAATGCAACAATGTAAGTGTAATATGGTATGGATGGTTTCAATGAGTTCTAGTGATCGGATATCACAAAACGGATGTTGAGTTACTGACTATAGTCCCCTCTAGTATTCTCTCTCCCCCGGATTGGCAAAATTGAGAAAAATATTTACAAAAAACTTAAATGTTGGTCGTATTGCAACAGGGAATTTAATACGCCAAGTTGGGGCTAATTGAGGGTAGGGATAAAAGTAGGAGACAATCTCAGAAAAATAAATATTGTCCCCCCCCCTTTAAATGGGGCTGCAGATTGGTATTTTACCATTGAAGACCTAGTATCACTTCTAAATGAGACACCATATAGGCATATACCAATTATCTCAATATAATTTTGACGCCCAGTTTCCTGCCCAGTTGAAGGCCCTCATCTGATTCCGTTCAGTTTTGATGCAAGTTCAAAAATATTTCATTTAATCAGTACTGTGATATCTCTCTCTTAAAGGAATTCAATGTGCTCAAAGGCCGTCAAGTACAAACAATGAGCAAATAATTAGTTTGGTGCAATTTTTATTACATATATATATTTATTCCAACTTAGAAATTTGTTCTAATATTTATCTGAACTACAGTTAAAATAAACCAGTTAGCACATTTTCCTCCCTCGTCGAAGCAGTATATAAAACTAGGATTTTACCGTTTTTCTTTCAAAGGCTTATATTCCCTTCTCCATCTTTTAAAGAACTAAATTTGCTTACGTTTGTTATTCATTTCAGAAACTATTGATTTTCTCGAAGGTGGCAAATCCCACACTGCTTCAGAACGTCTTTGTTTTCAAAAAGAAAGGTTAAGTTATTAAGAAATGAATTACAAACTAAAATTCGTTATGGTTTATAAAAGATAATGAAATGTTAAAAGAATTTAATAACATTCATATAATAACATAATAACCTGTATATATGCAGAGCGGGTCTTCACTATAAAGGGGCCCAGGTTCAAAAAACCACTGGGGCCCTAATTTTTTTAAATAAAAAATTGTAAACTTGAACATATATATTGCAAATGCATGTTGATTTTAAGCGAGATTTTGTTTTTGCTGTTGCATTAATTACTTCAGACAAAAAATTTTTTCTCAGCACTTGCTATAAGAACTGGCAAAATAAGAAATAGTTTTATAACGCTGCTGTATATTTAGAAATAACTCATTATAATTATTGTTTAGTATGTATTAAAATACATTTGTCTTGCTCGTTACTTGCACCCCTTTCAATATAATCAAATCCGGTTGAAAATAAATTTCCTGGATTAGATTTTCATCTACATCTTTGTTATAAAGCTTTACAAAACTTTTGTAGTATTTTTAATTCATGTTTTTCTAAGGTTTTTGTATCAGTAATTAATTTGAAATTAGAAGTAATGCATGTGGTATAGTTTTAAATCTGTTTGTATAAAAACAGCATCAATCACAGTATTAAAAAAATAACATCTAAATTTCTCAACCGGGTTTTCTAAAAATTCCTCTTTTGCTACTTCGAAGTATAAACTTTTTATTTATCGAATATATTTTTCAGGAAAATATTCGGAAATTTACAAATTATATTCTTACACTTTTGCTTCGTCTAAAAATATGTTGAGTTTATTTCCTAAGTTTTCGGACTTCAGTTTTCATTTTATTGAGTAAATCAAAAGCTTATTCAAGAACAACTATCTTTGCTTGAAATAGTTTATTGTAGTGTCAATTTTGGATAATATTGCAAACCATGATGTTAAACAAAACGACTGACATTTCTTGTATAGAATCCAAAAAACATTTAGTTTCGTGTACCACTGTATAATCTCATTTACATAAATGAATTCTTCTAAGGTATTACTAGTTTGTTCAAACAATGCATACACTGCTTTAATCGAATCTATTTCAGTTTCCCAACGAGTGTCGCAATGCTTAAATGCTTTTGTAGAATTTCTCATGTTTCTGTAAATCGAGATAAAAAGCAATATATAAACATATTAATATCC
This sequence comes from Trichonephila clavata, assembly GCA_019973975.1. Classification (NCBI taxonomy): domain Eukaryota; kingdom Metazoa; phylum Arthropoda; class Arachnida; order Araneae; family Nephilidae; genus Trichonephila; species Trichonephila clavata. The sequence continues at coordinate 7,700 of BMAO01035294.1, forward strand.
TCCCTAAAATTTTTGCAATATATACTACTGGAAGCGGTTTCACAAACTAAAAAATTAAAAGGGTGAGATAGAAAAGACACCTAAATTGCATGAGAGTTTAAAGCAATTATTCTAGATTTTACACCTTCATATTTCCCTTTCATGGAGCTACCATTTTGTCATATGCCTGCCATATACTATTCATATCTTATTCAAGCTCTCTTAAGCTTTTCAATAGAGTTTTTGCAGCCCAAGGGGCTGTGATAGCCTAGTTGCTATGGTCACGAACTCGTAGCTGGAGTGTCGTGGGCTCGAGTCTTGTTCCCATTGAAAACCCACCGTATAGATGGAGCCGATGCACGCTCAATATGTTGATGTTCACTATCCTCCCATTGGTTTCGTATGGTAGATAGGAAAGAGTGCCAGATCAGGTGTCGCCCTTATCACTAAACCGAGGTTCAAAATTACGAAGTCTGTCACCAATAGCCCTCGTGTCGCTTTATATTACGACGTTATATAACTCCCTCTCTTTTGTTAGTCCTGTTCCAGTTACTTCAATAAATCCTGTAAATGATTCATTTATAATTAATATTTAATCTTCAAAATTTACATATCTAATAATGATTGATGTTTGTTCTTAATGGATTGCAGTCCATTTGGATACTGTAATGCGTAGTTGCTTTTACATCAATTTTAATTTCGGTAAGAACTTAATTTTCTAAGGCAGAAAAAAATTCTTCTTGAGATCTGTGCGCTAAATGATGCACAATTCTGTTTTACGAATATTTTTATTCTGTTTATGTGATACACATACACTCATTAGCACAGAGTCGTATTTATTTAATTCTATTAAACTTTAAAAAATTCCACTATTATCGGTGTTCCTATTATTTCATGGGTTCTACGAAGTGTAGGATTATTACACGCTGAAAATAGAATCATATCTACAATTCTTTGAAATACAGTAATTTTAGGTTACTGACTATGTTCAGTCCCCGATTTTGCAGAAGCATACGATGAATAATATTTTTTATATTTAGTGTCACTTGAATTAGAATATAAATATGAGATTCTTTCAAGAATGTTTTTACAGTAAAAAAAACTATTTAAATGCATTTTTATGGCAAAAAATGAATAAAAAATGACATTTTGAAAGCATTCTTCTTTAATGCAGAAAGCTTCTATATAATATTTTCCATATATATATATATATATATATATAGTCAGTTAGTTAGTTAGTGCCTCTGTACATTCTATATTAAGACTTCTTTACATTCTTTCTAGAGCCTGAACTAGGATTTTTGAAACGTGCATTTTATTTTCAAAATTACTATCAAAACAAAAACTGGTTTTTTTAATGAAACTTTCTCTACTTTGATGCGTTAAAATATTAATAATTCCACTGTTATATTATATTCTTCTAAAAAGTCCAGTTTAGGTGGAGATCCACCGGAGTTCTTCGAACCAAATAAAAAAACTAAACATTTTCATTGTCAAGAATTACTTTGCAGATAGTGGAAATTCAGAGATCTATAATAATAATGTTATGATAAATTGTATTTCTCGTAATACTGAAAACGGTAAGAATATTGTCAATATTTCATGTGCAAGAGTACATTATTTTAATTCTTGATCCAATTTGGGCTCCGGAGGATAGCATCTACCCAACCCCTAGCTGGCAGGCCCTTTGTATATGTAAGAATTATAACGAACATGTATTTTTAAAGTTTTTCACATTAAACTTCATTGCAGTTAGAAATATAAATCTTTTTAAAGCACCAGCGAGCTACGACAGTATACCAGCTGTCATAAACTCATTTGAAGTTGATGAATTTACAAAAATTCAATATTAGGTAAGATGGCGTGTACCCAAAACTCTCTGAAAAAACATGGTAATTGGTCTGTGAGACAAAAAAAAGTCTTGGAACCTATGTTCTAATTCATGATGCTTGCTAAGTATTGTTTTTTATTTCTTAAGTTAGTATATAATTTAAACTGTGCATAATATGTATTGTTAAAGGTATTCAATTGCTCTCCGAAAAACTAGCAAGCTTTGTGTCTTTAAATTTGTTTACATAGAAATGTTTTATAATTTCAAAAACAGCCTAATTTAACTGTTAAAATTTTTTTATTTTGCTGTTCATTAAAATCTCGTACAGTATGATTTTAAGAGGAATATTTAGATTGTTGAAATTCAGAAATCTACAAATGACAATGTTTACGATAGCATACACACTTCGCACGATAGGAATAATGTCAAGTTTCATATGCAATACTCAGCATAATTAAAAAGTAAAGGACATTTTAGTTTTTAATTATGCTGTGGCCCCCTCAATCGTGGTACCCGGAGCAAAGCAACCACCATACTCTTTAGATGGCCATCCCGGCTCAAAAATTTAACAAAAAAAAAATAAAATAAATTCAAAAATTTTACATCGAAATGTGTACAGAGGACAACATGATGAAGAACTTGTTATCATTTTTTCTTTTTATCTCCTTCTCCTTGTTTTATTTTTCTTTAGGTATTTCCTTCTCATTTGGCAAGTGATATCATCAAATCAATCAAGCAAAATTGACTCTTCAAAGTTGATTTTCTTTATATAAAATGGCAACAATAATTGCAAAATAATTTGTTTATTTCGTAGGCGTCAATGCATTTGTCAAAGCATGTAGTAATTGAAATTAATGAATAATATTAAATATAAAACTTTTTTCTTGAAATTTCATGAGAATTATTCTTATAAGTTTCATACTTTTGAATCAGATAATAAATGAAAATCGTGTATAATTTTTAAAACATTTGACTTAAATTGAAAAAGAAACCAAAGTTACACATTTTTCATTCAAAATCATGAATAAGTCACAATATACGCCGGTTCGCCCTCCTCGGGGCTCGAAAGTATCGAAAGACACGGTGTGTATAAAAAAACATATTGCTATGTGCCACAATTTCTTTGCAAGATGTATTTTATGCAGTGTATATAACGAAAAACTAACTTTTAAAATGGGGTTTAAAAGAATTTTAAAAGGATAAATGTTTTACTGGGGAGGGGGGATGGAACATTTCAGAAATTTTTCTTGCCACTTTTTAACATTCTCTTTTTGTAAATCTGGATGTTTAGAATTTTTTAATGTAGGCCTATTAAAACTTGTAGGTTTTATCTTGATCATAGCTGTTTTAGACTGTTTATTTATGTTTATAAACTTGTACAAGCAAAAAAATCTATTTTTATCTATTATAAATATTTGTATTTTAATATATATATATGTATTATATTATGGACATCTGTGAAAATAAATACCTTGGACTGCAACTATGCATTGTAAAATATACTTTGCACAGTAATTTAGCATTTCCCAGTACAAAAACAATTTTTCATTAATTTCTTTTTTGAAAAGCTTAGTTGAGTATGATTATGAACTTATTAGTGTAGTAATAACTTAATAAGGGAACAATAAAATCATTTTCATGTTCTTGTTGCTAAAGTCACCTGTCTGATAGTGTCAAATCGAGGCCCACAAAATTCATTGTCAAAGGCTAGATTGTACGCCTGTCATTAGCCGTAGCTTTCAGCATCATACAGGTGACAGTATGATTTGGCTTTTTTCCACCCCAATTTTGAGGGAGAACACAGTGGGGGAATAATTTTCTTAGAATTATGTATTGAAGCAAATTTTATGTGGTTCAGATTATCGTACAGATATTTCCAGCAATACGAAAATTTATTTGATAACTTTTATGCCTACATTCAATTTCTCCCTTTTCATTTGTAGTATATTTTATAAGTATAATATTCATTACACAAAATTTTCATAATTATTTCAAACCATATTTACATTATCAGTAGATTTATTTCATCTACCAGCTTGTATGATTAATGATAATAGCTAACTATCCATTTAAAAGAAGTTTCTGTCATGTTTATGTTGAAAATGGCCTTTATTTGTAAATAAAAGTTTTGTGAAAACATTCAATTTATCCTGTTTTTTAAGTTGAATTTTCAGTGCAGATTACCTACACTGTTCAACTGCTTTATAGTTTATCGAAAACATTTTAAAATTTTACTTAACTTTTGTGAAAATAAAAACAAAATAGTTTTTTTATTTGAGTTTAGTAGTTATCGTTCCGTTTTTAAATGTTTTTTTAACATTTTAAATAAAAAATATGTTAAAGTTTAATATTTTTGGAAATTAAATCTTTTTAATTTCAATACTTAGAAATTCTTTCTTTATCTAAATGTTTTAGATAAAAAAGGTCTAATATATATATATACTGTCAAGTCTCGATAATTCGAAGTTGGAGGAACCAATGAAAAACTTCAAAATATCAAGAGGGTAGGAAAAAACTCTCAAAATACAGGAAGATAATTTTTTTTCTATTACATTTAAATTTGAAACTATGTACTAAAATAACAATTGTGTACATGTATAAAATTATTTTAAAGTATTTTTAAAAAGTGCATATTAAAAACAGAATAAATATTATACAGAAGTTAAAAGTCCTCTTTATTAAAAAAGAATACATTCAATACATACATACAGAACCCAATGCATCTCTTCTTCACAATAGTAGACCATCCTTTCTGAGCATATGTGTAGCAAGGTCATGTGTTAAACGAAAGATATAGATCGCTGGCAACAGGTGCAGTTGGTCTATTGTCCACTTGAAGAAGGAAAGCAATAAAATTGCCTTTTCACCTGAAGAACCGAAAAACACAAAGAAGGGTTAGCAGACAGACAGTCATCAAAAGAGCTACATTTTGCAGAGACAATACAACGCAAAACTTGTAAGCTCCAACCTGTTTGCTACAGGACTGTACATGATAGTAAGTGCTCGAATTGTCGAGAGTTTAATAAGATAACATCTAATTATTGCGCATTGTAGTCTGGCCAGCCACAGATTTTACTTCAAATTATTGATTGTACCAGAACATATTGTTTTAGTTCAAAATATCGAGTTTTTCTAGGGACTGAGCATATACTTTGAATTATCGAGAGGTCCATATTATCGAAGGTTTGAACTATTGAGAGTCAACTGTATATATTTAAAATTAACCTATTGCATATTCAATCTAATATCAGTGCTAATAGTATTTTCTAGCTATTAACGTATTATTTTTAATTTTTCTTATTTGTTCATATACATATTTTGCAAAAGAAATGTTTGAATATTTATGGATGTATATTTTATTTATTTCAAAAACTATAAATATTTGATTCTTACATATTAATTGCATGCCAGTTATTAATCCCATAATAATTGGCATGCACTCTTTGGAGATGTATCTTAATTTTAAATAAAGGCCCAAAATGAAAAAATATATGTTTAGTATCACCTTAATGACTATTGCTAAACATTTTCCAAGACAAACAAAAATTGATTGAAATTCATCAAATGTCACTTTTGGTGTGTAATTTATATAAAAGTACCAAATATAAATGTCTTATTAAATTGAGCAATTACTATATTTGAATAATTTTCATGAACTTTTTTCTTCAGAGTGGTCGTTTAATGAATATCATTGCTGAATTATCCGTTAGGTAAGTAATTAATTATTTTTATTCATTGTTTTCCCTTTTTTTTTAGTATTGTATAGAACAAAACTTTGTATATTAACCATTTTATTCTTTATAAAATTCAGGTCTGTAAAAAACATAAGACCTGAAAGGAAAAAAAGGTTTATAAAAAAAAGGTCCAAAAGTAAAAAAAAAAAAAAATTATATATAAAATGTTTTTTAGTATGAAAAAGATAATTTTTTTCCTTACTTTTCTTATACAGTAGTTTAAACAATTCTGTAGTTACTTTGAACACATACACAAAAAAGGTCGAAGAATAATGTTCAACATTGAAAGGATTGACAGAATTCAACTCTATAAAATTTTTCTAAAATTAAAACTGAGAATTAAGTGAGGCTATCATAACTGAAATTTTAAATTTCATAATTATTTTCTTGAAAAGAAGAAATATGAAGATATATCTTAATTATATCAAGCTTAAATTACTACGGCTTGAGCACATTATGCATTATGAATACTTTTTCTTGTTTTCCAATTTACTGTAATTAAAATATTATTTCCATTTGATTATATATAAGTATTAATTATTTTGATCACATTGTTAACTTTTTTTTCATGTTTTATTGATGAAAAATGGGTACTTATATGGATTTTAAGGCATGAAGCCAAACAAAGCAGCAAGTAAAAAAACATGCCAAATTTTGGTTTATATAATTTGCTGATGTTATAAATAAATGAAGCTGTTTATCAATGTCATTTATCTGTTGATAGTAGATAGTTTGAATTTAGTGCCACTTTCTTTGTTATACAGTTAACTTGATTTTTCTAACATTTTCTACAGTGATGAAAAATCTGTAATTTATGGATAAACCAAAAAGTTGCAAAAAGCATTTTTCAATAGAATCAAGTTTTACTATAACATTCATTTGGATCAAACAGTCATGCTACAGGTATCGAAATAACTGCTGCTTGAGTTGTAACATTGTTCAATGTCAGAATACTTCTTTGTTTTTGTGTGATGCATTGGTTCTCAAGATCTAAAATTCCATTTACAAAAATCTTGCTGTTTATTTACTGTTGAGCTGATGAACTTACTTCTGTGTTGTTGGGTTGACAACAGATGTATTTCAATCTAAAAACAACTGTAGTCTGATAATATCACCAATATTGTTGTTGGTGACAACAAGGAATTGCAGTTGCAAACCCAGGGTCCCTATAATGAATGAGTTCAGAAAAATGTCTGTTTTTCTAATTTCATTTCCCATGGAATGAAGATTGATATTTTTATGAAAATACCTGCTTTTTCCTGCAAAATTTTAAAATCAAATTTAATAAAAAAAAAATTATAATTTCTAAAATTTACAGTGTTTTTTCCCTCTCTAGTAAAAACAATGATGACCGAAAACGAAAAATGCTGGAACTTAAGAAAGATTTTGATGCTTGTGATGGTAGACTTGTGGAGCTTATATCAGGTTAGTTTGAAAATAAGATATTTTATAATGAGTTACTCATATTTATGTATAAATTAAAAATATTGAATCCTGAACACAAACTGATATTTTTATTTTTGATTAACTTTATCTCAAGTCCCCACATATCCTAGCATAAGCCTCCCCCCTCTCATATTTTCAAGTTTACAAGTTACAATATCCCCTGTTTCTTGTGCATATAACATTTGAATTCAAAAACTGGATTCATGCATTTTGAACATAATTGTCATCAGTTTTTTCTTAAAATTGTAACGAGACCATGAAGCTTTCCAAATGCTGTTAATTTAAATAAATTTCTTCAGAATTTTAACATTTCAATGAACAATAAAATACAAACTTTATATTCCATCACATTGTATTTTCTAAATAATCAGGTTTAGAAAAATTCAGTGCTCAAAGTAAATTTTAATTGTTAGCGGTTAGAATTCTAACAGAACTATATATAAACAAATCAATTGTTCATTGAAATAATTAAGTTGCTGCTAATTGATATCTATCATAATTTAAAAAAATACATCTATATGACTTTACTTAAATTTTATGTTAAAATTTTCTCTTTTAATTATGAAATGCTCTTTATTAGTATTCATGAACAGAACAGTGCCTGGGAACCATTAAGTTGGCCAGACAATCTTTTTACTAATTGCTCAAGTTACTAAAAAACTATAAACTTCAACAAAAAAAAAAATCCTAACAATTAGAAACCATCACATTATGGTATTGTGCTCTTGATCTCATCAAATTAATATATTTTTGAAAATGTTGTTCTTTTTTTTTGGGGGGGGGGGGTCTTTTTTTAAACTTTATTTACTTAAATATATTCTTTTCCATTGCAGTAAAACTTTTAAGAACTATTTCTATGGTCCTTTCTTGAATTTATATTTTATTCTAGGAACTTTTAATCTATAGACATATGTAATTTAAACTTCTCTTCCAATAGTAGTTTTGATATCTAGGAAAATAATAAAAAATAGTAAGATGTGAAATCAACTTTTATTGCCGAAACAGACTTTTAATATTTTGTAATCTTAATAATTTAAAAGTATTTTCTTGTTTATATAAAGCATATTTTATATTACTATTTTAAATACTACTTTTCTGAATTATTTTTATTTATTGATTATTTTCTCCCAGTTAAATATTTTGGATCTGATTTCATAATATTTTCCTTTTCTAGCACACAGAGAACATCTCTCTATCACCATGGAATCATTTAGTAAAATATCTGCAAAAATCAATAGTAAGTTAAAAAAAAACATTCCAATCAGTACTTTTTAAAAATATCTCTTTTGATTTTGTTTAATAATGCTATAATTTATTTTATATAGGTAGTAGAACAGGCTGTCGATTAGTCACAGAAAAACTTTCAGCTTGCAAAAAACTTTTAGAATGTAAACGTGATGAAATTCGAAGACTTCGGGCTGAATCAGTGGAACATCGTGAAGTTATTAACATGTTAAGAGAAATGTAAGCAAATTTAATTTTACTTCTGTAGAATTTTTCAATATATTTATATTTGTGTAGTTTAATGGTTTCTCAATTTTCAGTAATGACTTGAATCAAGTACATGGAAATGTTGAAGCATATTTGAAAGAGGAACAGTTTCTGAAAGCGACTGAACTTCTTGTTTCATCACGTATAGTCACATTTCTGAAATTATTTATATTTATTTTAAAATGTTATTTTAATTGTTATATTATTTAATTGTGCTAGAGTTTACATTTTTTTTATCAACTTCATGCCTATATGAACAGAGATTGATTCGAATAATACTCACTAGAACCATTTCAAATTTCTCAAAAAAACTAATTTAATAAAAATTCAGTGAAAAGAATATTTTTGAGAAAGAATTTACAAATTAAAATATGTTAATTAGCTTACTTTATAATTACATTTAATTCATCAAGATTTGAGTTGACATTTAACATCAAAATAATAAAATGTTTAAGTACTCAAATTTTTAGATATCCTGAATCATAAGCATAGAAAGTAAGATGACTTATATTTTTAGATATTAGTTATTTATAAATTTTTATATAAATAAAAGGATTTTATATTATATATTAAATATTATTAATATATTAATATTATATGTTAAATTTAGTTTTATACTCAATTGTTCATATATAATTTAAATTTATTAATGTAAATTGTATTTGGTTTATATAAAATATTTATTTTAACATATATAGCAATTTTTTTTTTTTACATGGAAAGCAGTTTGTTTTGTCAATGTGATAGATGTATAATAAACCCTTTTTTTAAAAATAAAGTCAGATCTCTTCATATTCTAAATGTTTTCTCTTTCTTTAAAGTTAATCTGATGAATGGCAAATTAGCTGGTGTGGAAGGATTGAAAGATTTGAAATCAGAACTTATTACCTTAAGGAAAGTATGTAATCAGAAAATTATTTTTCTGAGTGCTATTGTATGAAAATGCATGTGTTGTGTATGTGTGTATTTTTGTACCTAAAAGCTATTTTAAAATCCTAAGTATCCTTAAACTTTTATCTTCATACACAAGATTGTTAAGAGTGTTATTTAAGTTTATTGTGAATCAAATTAGAAATATGTAATAAAAATAACTAATATAATTAATATAAAGTTGTTTGTGTCGGTTGAATTATCACGTAATAGTTGACTATATTGGGATTGATTGAATAAATTTTACATTTCAGTATTTATAAATATAAAAAAAAAATTTTCTACAATGAATGTGAAAACAAAAATTTTATTTGTCACTCACACAGGAGCACTTATATCTTGCATTAGAATTTCTAAAACCTTAATTTTAAAAAATTTACCAAAAGAATTCTAAAATTCCTTTACAATTTGTGTAAATGTGTTTTTTTTTTTACATTTTTTTTGTTAACTTATTCTTTTCTTTAAAAAATTAAGATAAATATATTTCTTATTTTAAATCTAAAATAGATATTAAGTGTATTAAAGTATTTTTAAAAATTGTCTTTGCAACATGATATTGTCCTTTAAAGTTTGACTTTTTAAAAATGTTTTATTGGGTGTATGATCTTGTAAAGTATTACGTAAAAGGTTGTTTGAATTACCTTTCTTTGAAAAATTATTTTATTTGAGAATATTGTGTTACCTGTCCTTTTTTTTATAATAGTGTAACATTTTTTTAATCCAATGTGGCTGCGGATTACTATTTTTACCATTACAGACTTTATACATCCCCAGGAGCTGGTATCACTTTTTAGTGTGGCGCCATATGGGCAGATAATTTTGATGCCTAGTTTCCTCCATAGAGGGAGGCACCTGAGCTCTGACAATGCTAACCTGTACTAGGATTTAATTCTGCCGAGAGCACCCAAGCCAAACAGACACTCTAAGCGAAAAAAATGTAAAAAAAAACACATTTACACAAATTGTAAAGGAATTTTAGAATACTTTTGGTAAATTTCTTAAATTAAGGTTTTAGAAATTCTAATGCAAAACCTAAGTGCTTCTGTGTGGATAGATAATTTTATGTACATTAATTTTTTTTTATGTTAAAAATATTCTTAAACTAAATGTAACAATGTATAGTTTTGTTTAAATGGTAATAAAAGAATTAGGACATAAACTTTAAAATTTGATTTTTGAATCATTGTTAAAAATTTCTTATTCATATTAACATAAATATTGCATTAAAATTTTATCATTTATTAAAGAGGGAATCTTCTGTTTGTTTTGCTGTATTGTATATAGTTGTTTTACCATAATATAAATTCTGATATATGCTTTTACATATAACTGGGATTTAAAATTCAAATCCATATATATATATATTCAGTTGTCAAAATAAGTAATGATTTCAGTATGCAATTATAAAAGACATTGCAGAAATTTTTATGTAAAAAATTATATATATTCTTGCATTGAAATTTGTTTCCTGTTCTGATAAACTTGCAGAAGTTTCAGTTTAGAATGATATTATATGAAAGCAGTTGTTAGTTTTTTTACTTTAAAGAATGAACTCTTAGATCATAGTTACATAATGAATGTGAGTTGTTCACTTTATTTTTAAATTTTTGCTACAATTCAAGTGTGGTATTGAAATCATATGTATTCAAACTTTTTATTTATAATCATTAGATAAGTGTATACTTATTTGTATGCATGCAAACTTAGTCAATTTGTTTCAAATGTGAAAATATCTGTCTTCATTTTATTTCCATCTCCCATAATTCTATGAACCTATTTTAAAATAACATGATTTCTGTGTTTTTAGAAAATACAAAATTTTTGTAATAACTTATTATTTTCATACATGATTATTACCTATTGCTTTAATTTGAAACAGTGAATTTTTAGTACAACAGAAATATCAGTTATGCTGAAACTTTTAAATTAGACATTTTTTTAAAATATTATTACTATACTATTATCTGTTTCTTCTGATGTTTTTTGCTTAAGAGTTTGAATATATGTTCATCTTTAATAATCATTATTTTTATTAATATTTGTGTATATATTTTGTTTATTTTAGAAATTGCATGAAAAATTGGTACAAGAAATCCATAAACATCTCTACATGACACCAGAAAACATATTTTTGCATAAAAAGTCTGACTTAGATCCTAAATCGAAAAGTTATGAAGGTGTGCATTGATTTTTCTAAGTTATATTTTTGTAATTTGATTATAACTCTTTAGTTTTGAAAGTTTCTATTTAATTGAAATAAGTAATTAGTATCTAATAATGATCATTTATTTTCTTTAGAAACTTTTACTTATAATCGCTATGTGATAAAATTACCAGCAGAAGGAGCGTGTTGTGATTTTTCAGCTGATATAAATTATCAGCAAATTGCTATCATTTTAAAATGCATTGCTTTATTAGACAGTCTTTCAGAAACTGTTGAGGTAAATATTTATAAATTAGTTCTTTATATTTTAGTAAAAAATTTTGAATCATTAATTAGATTTGTAATGGTTTTGAATTATTTTTCTTACATTATAACTTTCTTATTTTTACTTAAAGAATATTATTTGGATTTTTTAAAGTCATTTATTGTATTATTACAACAGAAAATTTATTTTGACTAAAGTTATTTGTACCATTTATACTAATACTTTTTTTTATAAAAGTCTATAAATATAATTAATTGCATGAGCAGTTTCTGTTTCAATTTTATGTGCTATATTTTGTGAAAAAAAATTTTTACCATAAATTTTCATTGTTTTGCATTTTATGTGGTGCAAAAATTAATCTGAAAGTATCTATAGCAATTTTAAAAAATTAAGTTATAAGATTGGGAGTCATATATTTAGAAATCTAGCTCATTTTTTTCTTCTATAAATACGAAAAAAAAGCAATATTGGCATTAATGCAAATCTTTTTCTTTTGTGGTCATTTCTAATTTGGGGAGTTTTGAATAGGATGAGAATATATATTTATGACAATAGAACTAAAAACTGTCAAATTGCTTGTGTGTTAATTAGTAAATATTTAGATATTCTTTTTGGATTTTCTATTTTCTTGTACTTTCTGTCTATAAATGTATAGGGGGGGATCACTAAAAAAGTTGCCATTTTCAAGTTTTTTTACTCTTTTTCAAAATTCAGTTTTTAAAATCAACTTTTATATTTAGCATTAATAATAAATTTTCTTTAATTTTAAAGTGGAAGGAAGAATTTTGGCACAAAGAGGCTTTGGCATTCTCATTAGACCACTTTAGAACAAAATAGAATATCAACAAGATTTATTATTCGCATTTTTTTATTTTTCTTATCAAAGCAAAATACTTTTGAATTTTTAAAAAGAACTTGTTTTATAAATTTTAAAATGTGAAACATATAACGGCTAAAGGGAAAATCTTTTGCAAATCTGTTTCTCATTATTTCATTTTTCTAATTATTTTTGGTTCTTTTATGCTTAAAGTTTATTATAGAGGAGATAGTTCTTGACTGACATTTTATATGTGGTTACTTCTGCAATTTTTGTCTTTTTTTTTTGGTTTTTATGACTTTTCATAGATCTGAAAATACTATATTCACAATTGGCTATAAGCTTATAATCTGAAAATTTCTGTTTGTGAATAATTAGTATTTCTAATTTATTAATATTTATAGAATTTTTTATCTTGTTTGACTAGAAACCAAATTTTCTATGTACCTGGTAAAGAAAGTAACAAAGTTAATGATTGAAATAGGTCACTAAATCAAAAATGGTGTCAATAGGTGGAAAGCTGTATTTGTTTCAAATGTTATACCAAAAACAAGCAAAAAAAATTTAGAAGTATGGTTATCTCAACATCATTGCTAATATCAATACATCATTTAGGATAGACCATTTAAATTTGATTTTTGAAAATATTAATCTAAAAATATTGTTTTTGGAAAGTAAATTTTTTCACTTCTGTATGGTTTTATTTTAATATAAAAACTACTTACCTCTTAGATTCTGAAAGAAAATTGTTCCAAAGAACTCATGAAAATAGTTCGCAACTCTACAGAAGTTATGTATGATATGATTCCTCAAAACACATCATATGCTTGTGAAGTACAACCTTTGTTCTCAGGAATTCAAATTAAAAATCAACCACCACATTTTCTTCTTGATTTACTGAATTCAATCCTAAATCAATTTCGACAAGTTGCTGTGAATCATTATGCATTTTTGGATAACCTTGAACGAATTGCAGTGAGTATAAATTCTGTGCTAAATATTCATTTAAAATAATCTATTGATTTCATGTAAATATTCATATTTGGTGTAATAAATGTTATGGAATTGGGAAAAAGGTGTGTGTGGTGTTTCTTTCCTTTATCTATACTAATATATAAAAGAAAGAGTTTGTGTGTGTGTTTCACCTATTCCGACCAAATTAAGCAACCCAGGAGTATGAAACTTGGCATGTAGAAGCTATGGGTCGTTATGCTATTAACCTCAAAGAGTTTTTTTTTAAAATTTGCTTTAGATTTTTTTAAAATTCAATTTTTATGCGATTTTTTAGCTAAATGGAGATATGACGTCATCAGCCATGTCAAGTCTTAACTTTGCGAAAATTAATATTTTGAGCAGTTTTGGAGGGGATTTTAGCACATTTAACTGTAAATATATTTATTTTAGTTGTATTTATTCATTTTTTTAAACTCTTTGTGGAGGAATTACATTTGTTTTTCGAAAAAATAGTCTTAAAAAATATTTTTCTAAATTTTAATTTTCTGATTGGCAACACTAATTTGATAACAGTAGATATTTTCGTATTTGATTTCCAACGTATTATATCTTTTTCGTTTCTTTAAAAAAAAGGATGTTTTTTTATCCAACTTTTTCAGACTAAATCATTCTATGCTGATGGAATGGGGTAATATGTACCATTAAAGTGTACTAATTACTAATATTCAGGCGATGTCATTTGGTTCTAAGTTTAACTTTGGCACCGAAAACCTGTGCCATGATATGAATCTCAGATGGATTGTAATCAAGTTAAGTTTATCCACCGTATTGAATTTGTGTAACTGTGTATAATTTTTGTTCAAATTATTTCTTATTTCCTTTTGTGGTTTGTAATAATGCATGTTGATTGCGTAATGGAACAACTACCCATCTTGCAAGGCCTAAAGCTACTATTTTTATTGTTGTAAGCACTTTTAAAAATATTTACTTTCCATAAAATGTTCTATTTCATTTTATTCCTGATTTATCTTAGCTGTACTATGATTATCAAAAAAGCTTGATTACACTCTTCAAACCTTTTTGCTGTATCTGAAAAAAATTTTGTAACCCAAGCACAACCATAGACTGTTAATACCACCAACATTCAGGTTAGAAAGAATAAGGAGAAGCAAATGTGCAAACCCAAGGTCCTTGCAACTGTTTTGTACCATAATCTTAATTTTCTTTTGTTTTTGATTACCTTTTAATTTAAATTAATGCTATATTTTCTATTTTAGTGTCTCACACATACTCACATATTATTGCAAATTGGCGATTGTTGCAATAATACATCAGTACCTTTTCTTTTTGTTATAAGCTACATTCTGGTACTATTTTGCAACATCGATGAAACATGGAATTAGCCGATAAAGGTAAAAAGCAATAACCTTTTTTGGTACTTGCGTATTATTGCCAACTTAATTAATAACTCACCAAATTGGCAACCATATGCTTCATTTCATGTAATGTCGCCAATAGGTTGTGATAATATGCAAGTACCATAGAAAATGACACTCCATTCATACTAATTGGGATTATCAGATTGCCGATATATCATGATTTAAGTTAGAATTTATGATACTTACATATAAGCATCATCACAGCCAATTTGGTGCAATCCTAATCGCTTCTTGGTATTAAAACAACAAAGATTCTTACATGTTTTTATATAAAAAAAAATCAGTTACATTTTGTTGGGATTTGCTTAGTGCCAGTTTGGTTGTAGTGATGCTAATACGTAAGAACACGAAGGCTAACATGAATTTTTATTTACATATGAGATTTTCTGACATATTTTCCAGCATGTTATTAAATAGATTTTGGCATATGTTCTACATGCTGCTTATTTTATTTTTTCTCCTCATAGTTTTTCTAACCATTAAGTACTCATTTTTTGATCTCATGTAAAGATGGTTAACTATATTCATCAAGAAGATCTTCATGGAAACTATTGATGTGATTGAATGCATAACTAAGTAATTTTATTTTGCACTTCAAAATTCTGAGTTAATGCAATTTTTTGTTGTGTTGCATTATGGTTTAATTTTCCTTCTGACAATCGGTTCTTCATATAGATTTTTGAAGATTTTATACATATGCATTGTATATATTTGTTACATATGTATACATTTCTATGACATTTTTTTTTTTGGTTGAAAAAAAAGATTATTGCTTTTTTTCCTTCATCAGCAAATACCATGTTTTCATCATTACAGGAAAACGCTTTAGATGTTGATTAATGTTGATCAGATTTTTTGTCACATTGCATATCATGGCTTAATTTTGCTTCTGACAATCTTCAAATATATAAATTTATTTATACCATTTGTGATCCAAAAATGTTTGTGGAAAAAAGATACAGCTTGATACGATTTTCTCATATTTCTCTTTGGATTTCTTTAAAATTCAATGTTGATGTGATTTGACTTCTAATGACATCAAGGTTTAATTTTGCTTCTGATATGTTCCTTATTTAGTTTTATGAAGATCATATAATTTATACATATGCTGTCCATATATGATATGTTTCAATGATCACTAATTATTTATCATTGTATTTTCTCATTTGTTTGTTCTTTACGACTGAATAACAAATATTTTTAATCGAAATGTTGCAAAAAAGTATTGTTTAAAAATTAATTTTTTATCATCAAGGTTTAGTATTTCTCTCATTAGGTTCATAATTTTTTTTATTTTTTTTATGTAGCACTTTTTAATCTGTTTTAGATAAGGTTTTTTATTTTGGTTCTTGCTAATTTAATTTTTTCTCTATTGTATTACATCTAAATTTTATATTAAATCTAATATAGATGTTGTATAGTATTACATCCATTCCTCATGTAATTTAATGCAACAGTGAATTTTTAACTTAATAGTTTATTATATTATAGGCCTATTTTAGATATTTTTAAAAATTTTAGTTTGTGCTAATTTAATTTTTTTCCAATTGAAGGCTTCCTAATATTTTATTTATGATAGCATTTTAGTGAAATGGTTTATCATAATTAATTTTTTCTTCTGATTTATATATTTAATGTTATTTTACTCATAGTTTCCATAGCAGAAATATACTACTATTATCACTTTTCCGTTATAATTTGTATTTATATTTTCATTCCTATTTACCTTTTTAGCATTTTAATTTTCTCTCTTACATTACATACTTCATATGAAATCATTCTTAACTGTTAAGCAAAATTTCAATATGAACACTCATAAAATAAAATAACTTCTAACTTTTAGATACACTGCCCTGTAATGGCTCAATCCTCTTTAAAATGTATCATGTTTGCAAAAAAAAATGGATTTTTTTAAAAATTTAACCCGTGCGAAGAACGGGTACAACACATGTGAAATCAGTGTTGCCAACTTGGCGAGTTATTTTGAACATTGGCATTGGTGCAATAAAATCTAAGAACCTACATTTTCTTCCATTGAAAAAGGTTACAACTTTTCGTGATACTTGCATATTAGAGTCACTGCAGCCAAAGTGGCGCTTTTTTCACCAAAATTTGATTTTTTTCCTTATAAGACACATAAGAATCTGTTATTTTGATATCGTGGTGCAAATTTTGCTGCGGTGATGCCAATACATAAGTACCATTTTCCTTTATTGGCAGATTCCATGTTTTTCCATTGTAACAAAAAAGTAGAAAAATGTAACTTTAGAAAATGACACTCAATGTAAACTGAGATTAACAGATTGTCAATATTGTGATTTTAAGTTAGAATTTCTATTTACATATAATATTTTTTGTCATGCTTTTTTTTGTTTGTTCTGAGCTGCTTATGATAGTTTCATCAAAATCAAATCTTAATTTATCTATTTAAAGTAGCTTTTTGATTTGAATTAATATTATAATTTCAATATACTATATGTAAGGTTACTTTTATATATTTTTTTCTTTTTCAATTTTAAATATTTAAGATTTTTAGTTATGTGCTTTTTTGTTGTTGTTCAGAACTGTTTATGGCAATTTTATCAAAGTTAGGACTTACTTTTTCTGTTTTAATAACCTTTTAATTTAAATTAATATTATAATTCCTATTTCAGTTCTGAACTAATACTCTATATTAGATGTATTACTGAGATGTTAGATAGTATTATATGAGGTATGGGTGCAATGCTAATTTAATTTTTTTTCTGTTGAATGCTTTCTAATATTTCTTATTCATGATAGCATTGAGTGAATCAGTTTATCATTCATTTTTTATTTCGGCTCATCTATTGCAGGTTATTTCACCCATAGTTCCCATAGCAGAAACTCACTACTGCTATCACTTTTCTGTAATAATTTTTATTTATATTTACATTCATTCATATCTATTTACTCTTTAGCTTGCTAATTTTCTCTCTTACATTGAAATATTTGTTTTTGTTAAATTATTATTTACTTTGAAGCCAAATTGCAATTTGTTTAAAATTATTTCTAATGCGAACATTCATTTGAAAAAAAAATGTTTTTAATTTTTGGTTTTCTACTTCATACAGGGGTTTACCCTCCCTAAAAAAATATTATAATTGCTATGATAGAAGAATTTTTGTTTTTAAAACTTAACCCGTGCGAAGAACGGGCATTTCAGCTAGTATATATATATATGTTGGTAGTTATGATATCAAATGTTTTCTGTAGAAACTTTTAAATAATTCTTTCTTAATGAAATTAAATTTATTGAAATTTTGAGCATAGTAAGCTGTATATTCTCATTTATGTACTAATAATGTATTAAAATTTCTAATAAAAATTAGAGTAACAATATATCAAACTAAAAAAAAATTGAGTAACTAGTAAACAGTTGAAAAGGGGGAAAAAATCATGGGTTTAAAAATTTTAAAGGTAAACTGATACTATAAAAATATATTTTTTTTCTTTATAGATGACAAAGGCTCTTCCAGATGTTACTCAGCAATATGAAATAGCTGATATTTATTCCAAATTACAAGCCACTGTAAGTGTAACAAATTTCTCTTTGTAAGTGCTGTTTTGATAGATGACACTATGTCTTCCAAATAGGCTGTATGTAATTTTTTAGTAGCTTTGAAATAAGTCTATGATCCCTAGACAAAATATACTCTAGAAAACATTTAATAAGACTTTAGAATTTTATCCAGTGTTTATCCATGAGCCAATTTTCTGTACTGTTTAATTGGGAAAATTATTTTAATTTATAGTGAAGAAAAATTCACAATTCTATGCAGCACTGGAACATGTCATTTATATAAGCATCCTTTATAAGGTACTTTTATAAACAGTGAATGTATTATTCTTATCTAATTTCTACTTTAATAGAACTTCAGTACAACACTGTAATCTGATGAAAAATAAGGTCCCCCCCCCTTTTTTTTTAGCCATTACTTACCATTGTCCCTTTTTGGAACACTTGTTTTTTATTTATTTCAACCAAAAGTGGAACTTTTAGTTTTGAATATTGTACCTAAACGTTGTACTGACTACTATAAAAATTACAAAATCAATTAAAAAAAACCTTTTCCAATAATTAGCTTACTGTTATGTATCCCAATAATGTGACAATGGCATATTACAATATCATTTCTATGTCGCTATCAGAATGGAATAAATCAAGGAAAAGGTGGAATAAGGTTAAAGAAGGTGGCCATTGTTCACCCAGATGATTGGTATTTGCGTGGTAAACACATGACATGCATACCAAATTACTACTCCAGGTAAGAAGCTCTCGCTTTTGGATGTTCAATGGAAAATAATGCTTTTAAACCTCTCAAAGAAAACTGGATTAACATAGAAATGTCAAGGGCCTCAAGAAAACAAACTAATGGGTGGATGAGTTATCACAAATGTACAATTTAATCCAGGAAATCACTTCATTATGCCAACTAAAACACAGAAGAGATGTGCGTACTGTAAGAAAAAAAAACGATTAAAGTGTGTGACAGGAGTAATGTTGGTGACCATGACAAGTGTTTTGTGTTCTACACATCATATATACACAAAAAACATCACAAACTCAATTTATTTTGTCTCCCATGGTATTTATTACCTTTTCTTGCATAATCAATAATATTGCAGATTTTGATAGCGTATTTAGCCAGTGTCCTAAAAAAGGGACAGTCAGTAGTTTCTATACCAATGTACATAAAAACTTGAAAACAGTTTTTTCTTCCATATTTCATCCATGTTATCATATTAATGTATTTTGCTTTTGAAAAAACTAAATAGTGGAGTGTTGGCATACAATGGGTTAATTGAGGAGAGACTAAGAAAATATTTGAAAGTTCATTGTAGCATACAGAAGAAGGAAATTAATGCTTGACATTGTTCAATAAAAACTAAACTCTGCAGCACAATGTTATAGATGCTACATAAAAATGTTAAAAATCAGAGAAAAATTTTGAGTAACTGATAATTTCATTCTTAAACAAATTTATTAAGAATTTGATTTAAATGCCCCTTAATTTTAAGTATATTCTGAATTTTATTGTGCATTTTGGGTATTTCAAGTATTTTTAAATTTTATATCCTAATAAATTAAATATCTTTTAATGGTAATGTTAATATTTATGTTTTGAATTGTGTGTTTCTGATTTTTAGGTTGAGCTCTTTGTTGCTGATTACCTTGACTTTCATTCTGCTGTTACTCATCGTACTACTGCAGCATTTGCTAAAGTTCCTACAGCTTTTTCTGATATTTCATCATTTTTCTTACGGAAAACTGTAACAAGAACAAAAAAAGTAATTTTCTGATTTTTATGATGTTTTGGAAGTAATTCATTTAATTGGTGGAAATTGTGTGTGTGTGTACAATTGGATACAATTCTAACTTAATGCTAAACAATATGTAAAAATGTAGCAAAACAATACAAATCAAATTGAATAACAGTAGGAACAGTATAGCAAACTCTAAGACTTAAGACTAAGCTTGAAATATTGAATATAATTTCATGATGCCAATTTTCCCATCATTTGCTTATATTACTAGGCTAAAATTTTTTGCAAAAATTTTAATGAATTTCTATAAATATAAAACCCCATAATCTTACAGTTTTAAACAGTACTCTGCATTTTTAAAAGTATGTATGAAATTTAAAAATATTAAAATTAATTCCTAATACATAATTACTGATGACCAAATTAAGGAAAAGTAGTAAACTAATCTCCCTATAAGCATCCAAAACCTTGGTAACTGCAGAATAACATTTAAGGACAAAATTGTTCATGAATATTTTTGAAAAAAAGAAACAGTTAATTTTATTTATAAAATATTAAATTTTTTGTGGAAAGAAGAGAAAGTGTAGAAAACTGAAATTAAAAAACACTCTAAATCTGAAAAAAATCCCCAACAATTTAGCAAGTGTTCCATCTATGATGAAGTATTGTAATTGTTGGGTATTAGATTTAAAAATTAAGAAAAACTTAAAACAAAATAACATTTAAATTATTACAAATATATGCATTGAGAAAATTAACAGAAAAGTCATGTCACAAACAATGTCTTGCATTCTTATAAATTTCTTAGTATATACTCAGCATTGCTGCATTTTTTTATCGTTAGCTTTCTTCAAGAACTTCAGTTATGCTTTTATTCCTAAAACAAACCAGTTCTGAAACTTATTAATTCATACAAAAATATAATTTTTTTTTTTTATTTACATAAATGCAGCTAAAATTAAATTCTTGAGAGACGAAATACAATCCCTATTATGGGAGCCATTTAGTCTGTTAAATTTGGTTTTCTCCAGATAAATATTGTAAAAAATATGAAAAAAAAGGTAAGCTCTTGTTATTGCTTCTAAATAAAATGAGCCTTTCTGCTGCAAATTTTAATTTAATTGATTTATTTCTAAAATTTTAAAAATGAACTGTAGCTGTAGGAACATGAATATATTTATGAAATCTTAAATATTGAACCATAATGGTTTAAAATGCTTGTTTTTACTTCTAAAATCTATCACTTTTTTATATATTCCATATGAACTAATTCTCTAGGCATTTTTTTTTAAATATAATGATTTATAACAATTTTCAAAATAAGTTTGCATAGTTTTTTAAATCACAGCTTCCATATTTTTTTATTCAACTTTTAAAAAAAACGTTTTGAAAAAGATACATTTATTCTTTAATTGGTGAATGATTTGTTTTATTTTATTTTCATTTATTTATAGTTAATAAGGAACTATATATATTTGAGATTTGATTGTGTTTGAATTCTTTTATAGCAATCTCTTTTCAAGTTTGATAGTTCATCTCATGCTATTAACAAAAAAACTTACCTTCAAGAACAGAAAGATTCAATGAAAGAAAAGGTAGAATTTTTTCCTTTCAAATACAGAATTATTAGTTAAAATGAATAGTCTTTTAAAAGTTTAAATGTGGAATCTCATAATTTTTGAAAAATAAAATTTGAAGCTGTTTTCTATTGTGTAAATATATTAATGAAACTGAATTCGATATTCTATAAATGTTTCTTCTATAAATTGATGCTATTATTAATTTATTATATTGTTTTTAGCATTGTTACTCTTATTAAAGAAAAGTGTGTCCATCCTTTAGAAGCTGGAGATGTTTCACTAAACTATTAAATCAAATTTAGAATAGAAAATGATTATTGCTGTTTTTATTATAAGCTTTTCAGTCACCACTCCAAATTAGAACGAACAATGCTTTCTAAATTAGAACAACATATATTTTTTACATAAGTGGAATAAAGTATATCAAAACTTTATAAAAAAAAGAAAACCTAAAGCCAAATCTGTTGCCATTAAACATAAGAAAATTGAAGTTTTGACAAGACATATCTTTTGTCAAAGATCTTGTCTAGGAGATGTGTCTTATCTAAGGCAAATGAGTTCATAACACGGAAACACAATCTCTTTTTTACTTAACTAGATTCGGTAGAAATATTTTATATCCAAGATAGTGAGAAAACTAAAATTGAAAGATTTAGCTTACAGTACAGATATATGATTTACAGTACTCAGATATTCGCTAAAAAAAAGGAACAAGGTTTCTTTTTAAATCCTTTTATATTCTTATTTAGTTTTATAAAGATTATTTTATTTTTAAAAATGATTGAGTTTACTTTAAAAAATGTTTTTTAGGGAGAACTGGATTCTGTGGAATCTGGGGATCGACAGATTTTAGTGTGTCAGCCTTCAGTCAAGAACATCATATGTAAGCTTTATCTTCCTGTTTAAACTAACTACACTTAATTCAATACATTTGAAGTTCACAAGTATGAATTAATAACTAACCAATTTTTTTCTTTTATATTTTAGTAATTTATAAAACTCTACGGAAGTTTATTACAGATATTGAAGAAGCCCTGCAAATGGAATCTGGGTAATTTCTTATTTCAAGTTTACACTTTAAAGAATAAAGTATGACATGATATTGATATAAATTGCATAAATTAGTGCTAAATATATTACCACTCTAAAAGTAAAAGTATTTTAAATATTTATGTGTGTGAAATCTATTGGCTTTCTTAATATTAATTAAATTTTTTTATTTATATTATTAATATTTTAATTATATTTTTTACATTTTATTTTACATATTAAATAACATTCCAATTTAAAATTAATTATATAAGTCTTGATTAAAATTAGCTTTTTTCTTTGTTCTTATTAAAAGCTTAATATTCATCTATATGAAAAGCATTTTGTTTTTAAACATTTTTATTAATTATTGTTCTCGACATTGCTTTTCGTATGATTGTTAAGGAGACAACTGTTCCTGAGTTTTAATTACAAGCCTCATTGTTTTTTTTAGATATTTATTTTAACTTTTTATTGTTTTTTATACAATTAATGTTTATTATTATTATTTGTAGGTTTTTTTTTTTAAAGTTATTTGGAAGACTATTTTAGTGAAAATTCTTAATTTATAGACCTGGCTAAATCTATATGATTCTTTGTTTGAGGATACTTCATTTTTGTCATAAATTGAACCATTGTTTTTATAAATACTATCCCCATATTCCAATATATTAAGTTTATATATACGCAATTTATTTCTCATTTTATAAATTTAATCATTATTTAACAGATTTTATCTAATAGTTTCTTAGTCAGATGACTGAAAATAATGTTTTTATATTACCTGTTTCAAAGGAAGAATGTATTTCATTAAATATGTCTATAGACATTTCTGGTTTTCAAATACTAAAACTCTTGGTTCTTAGTATTCAATATTTTCTCATTTTAATAATTTTTTTTGACAATCTTAATTGACAAATCCTTGGAAATAAAAAAATAAATTCTCTTTTGTGTGTTAAATTAATTGTGACAAATGTATTAAGAAAATTCATAATTTGTGAATAAAATATTTTATCAAATATAAGTGTGAAAGGTTCAAAACAGGATTATGTATTCTTTTAACTTCTCTGGACAATAACAAAAGATGATTTTTTTAGGCTGCACACAAAAATATGCACATTAACAACAGATGAGTAAAAGTTATACTTTAGTTTGAATTATGTATTTGAATATGATAACTATATTTACTTTCTTACATCAACATGTCATTTAGATGTTTGACAATGCTTCTGAGATGCTATATTTTTTATGGAAATGGTTGTAATTTTCACAATGAGATCAAAATGCTTATAAGGTATTCTGATTGTAGTTTTATTCTTTCTTTGTTCAATTGTGAAAATAATTGTTTAAAAATGTAGGTGCTTTTATGTTCAAATGATGTAATTAAGGCCTTATTGGGTGGTGAGAAAGGTTTTCTTCAGAGAGATATATTTCCTTGGATTTAAATATTGTGTGTGTAGGAATATCTCATCATTCATGATCTCATTTTTTATCGGGTTGAATTGAAGGTAGTTTGTAAGATTTCTCATTTGGCTGCCTATTTTCCAATTTGAAAAAGTCTTGCTAAATATATTTGTGTAATTATTTGGAATTCAAAATTTTGTTTTTATTAATAAGAGAAAATTAAAGCAATTTTCCAATTATTTTTTAAATTAGAATATTTTTAAAATCATTTTTTTATTGTATTAACTAATACTTGCCATGAGTTATATTGTTTGTCAACAAAAACTAACATAGTGATAACTCATATTATATTCTACAACTGTACCAAAAAAATTTTTCATTTTTCAAGATTGTATTGAGAATTGTATGTTCTTTTTTTAATAGCTAATTTTATAGTAACATTGCTATAGCAATGCATGCATAGCTCATATTAATTGTTCTTCTAGTATAATTTATTTTACAGCCAAAACTCTATCCTTCAGCATTATTTTTTCATTGTTAATAATGCTTTTAGAAATCACATTTTTTTTCTTTTATTTTTAGAAATTGTCCATTACATTCTTTTCTTATTGATTGTGTCAAGGTATTTTTGGATCAAGTCAGTGTTGAGAGTAACAGATTACTGGAAAGAATCACAACTAGTATGTTATTCTGAAATTTTTAGCCAAGTTTCTGAATTGTATATGTTATTTTTTAAACTGTTTGCTGAAGAAAATTTTTTATGAATATTTAAAGGTTTAGAAACTTGGCAACCTGTTATAGATCCTGAAGAATATAAATTATATGAAGCAAAAACACCAGTCTTAAAAGTATGATATTTAAGTTTAGAGCTTTTTGTTATTTTGTGTAAATAAATGATTTTTATGTAATTATATATATGTATATACATTTTAATACACATTTTTACAGAGTACATTGGCAGTGAATTCTTGTCTAATTGAAATGGAAGAATTTATAAATGCTCTACCTGACTATTCTAGTTATTTCTTGCAATTGATGTGCCACATTTTACAGTCTTATAAGGATCTGTCATATGGAGCATATAAAAGTAAAATATTTTTTTATTTAAAATATTTAGGCATATATATATGTATGACTTTATACTTCCAAACACTTTAACTTTGAGATATTTATTTCTTGACATGGTTATTACAAATAATTTTATCTATGATGATTCTTGACAATACATGGCACAATCAGGTATGCATTCTAATACATAAAAGCTGCAAAAAATGCTCACTCATAATGTGTGATGGACAAAAGCATTCTATTTTTTGTTCCTAATGATCTCAGCTGATATATTCCTATCTCGCAAGTTTACATACAACATGGAAGTATAATCATACAACACAGACACTGTCAATTTTTTGCATCATGAACATCCACTGACTTTGGCCATGATCAAACCTGCAAACTCTCTTGGGCATACAAGGCCAGCTCTGGCTACTCTGCCCAGCCAACAAAATAAAAAATTAAATCTTTAAGTTCACAATTTTTATTATTAATGGGAAATAATTTGTTAATTTATGTTCTTTAAAAGTAATATATGCCTCCAACCTTTTAAAATTGATTTATACGTTTCTCTTACATGAGACCTAAATCTAATCTTATCTCTATTAACCATTAGATTACAATTTGCATCAAAATTGATAAAATGCTGAAAACTGTTGTGTAAAAATAAACCATTGAAATCAAATTAAAACTGTTAAAGACCTACAATAAGCTTTTGTAATTGCTAAAATAAGTTTAAAACTTACCATCAAGGGTTTAAACTTACCATCATAATTTTAAATTATTTCATGATTTTATATCATTTAAGATGAAAATGAAAAGAAAATTGAGTTTTAATAAATGTACTAATTCTGTTTGGAGTTATTGTTTAAATTCATCAGCTTTGTTGCTATGATTGCCCTGAGTTGAATTTTGTTTTAATAAATTAAAGATTTTTCTTTTTTATTAAAATTATTATTTTTTTGTAAAGCTTTTTTTCTGCATTGTTAACCCATTCAGGGCCAGGCGATTTTTCTTGTTAAGCCTAACTTCATTAAAAAATTCAAATAAAATCATTACTGTGACAAAATATGCTAAAATTTATAGTTTACAATTATTCATAAGTTCCAAATTAAGATCACACCAGTGTGATCACGAGCCTCAGAACAGGCAAAACGCTATCTCACATATGATACTGTGTTCCCTGAAGTGATCACATACACTATCTGGCCAAAAGTATCCGGACACTTCTTAAAAAAGTGGTTCTCTCTGGCGAGTGACGCAATTTGATACGTAATTGAAAGTTATAAAAGTGTTGGTAGTGGTTTGTCAAACTGTATTTATGGGTTTTGTAAGGCAATGAGTAGGTCAAAGAAGCTTAGTGAGTTTGATCGTGGCAGTATAGTGGGATGCCACCTTTGTGGGAAATCAGTTCGTGAGATTGCATACATTCAACAGAAGCCTAAAACCACTGTGAGTTATGTAATTGTGAAGTGGAATCGTCGTGGCAGTGAAACGGCAGAAAAACGAACCAGTAGGCCGAAAATACTTGGTGAACGCAGCCGCAGAACTCTGAAAAGGGTAGTGAAACAAAATCGCAAGTCCTCGTTGGTGGATATTTCTCAGGAGTTCCAAAGTTCATCAGGAATTAGTGTTAGCAGCAGGACTGTCCGTTGAGAGTTAAAAAACTTGGGATTCCATGGTCGTGCAGACGCTCACAAGCCAAACACCACTCCACAGAATATGAAGCATCGATTGCAATGGTGTAGAGTTCACCATCATTGAACTGTGGACATGTGGAAAACTGTTTTTTGGAGTGATGAATCTTGCTTTACAGTCTGGCAGTCGGATGGACGCGTCTGGGTTTGGCGGATGCCCGGCGAACGTTTCTTTAGTGACTGCATTGTGCCGACTGTTAAGTTTGGTGGTGGAAACATAATGGTGTGAAGGTGTTTCTTGTGGTTTGGCCTGGGTCCGTTAGTTCCTGTGATTGGAAACATGATCTCTGAGATGTATGTGGACATTCTGGACAATGCTGCACTCCCAACTCTGTGGCAATATTTCGACGAAGGCCCATTTCTCTTCCAGCAGGATAACTGCTCCATTCACACATCGAGGCTTGCACAGACGTGGTTTGATGAAATGGGTGTTCAAAAACTGGACTGGCCTTCTCAGAGCCCCGATCTAAATCCCATAGAACACCTTTGGGACAAATTAGAGCGCAGACTTCATAGCCAGCCAAATCGACCATCCTCACTGCAAGCATTCACTTCAGCTGTGATGGACGCCTGGAAGGCAATTCTTATAGTCACATATAAAAAATTGGTGGAAAGTCTTCCCAAACGTGTGCAGGCTGTCATCCATGCAAAAGGGGGACCAACATCATATTAATATGTGCCTCAGAACGCTCCAAGTTCATACCACTGGGTGTCCGGATACTTTTGGCCTGATAGTGTATATGTGATCATGGTGCTGAACTGGTTAAAGAATATTGATTGAAATAGTAAATTTAAGTTCCCACATTTTTTGTTATATTTATACTTTTTGTTTTAAAATTTCTATTATTTATGCTTTTTAATAAAATAAATTCTTAAGTTATTTTTACTTTTATAGTAATTTTAATGATTTTATTTATCCGGAATTTATAAATCCTATTTAAATAAATGAAAAATAAATATAAAGGTTACAGTGTACTGGAATCCTGGTTTTCAGTTATGACTCTTAATTGTTAATTATCAAACCTTAATTATAGGTAAGGTTTTATATATCCTTAAGATAAATTTTTCCAAACAAAGGCAAGTTAAATGTGCAAATTTATCTTTGCAATATGATTTAGATCACTAAAAACTGAACATTGTTAGAAGAGTTATTTTGACAGAGTTGCTTTGTAAAAGATGCACCTTGTTTTTGCCTACTAAATCTAGTTGGTCAAAATGTGCTTCTACAAAAATATTTGTTTATGAAAGCAATATATAAGTGCTCCTGTTCAAATAAATAATATTGTTGTGATATTGATAAATTTATTAAAATGACAGGGAAATGTTACTATATGAAAATAATTTTTTTTTTTAGATTTGAACTATATTCTAGCGACATATAGTTGTGATTCATCTTGCAATGCATAAATGCTGTATAGAAGAAACTGATAAATATTATAGTACAATCAATGATTAAAAAAAAAAAAATTTAAGGCATTTTTTTTTTTAAATTCAGGCACAACTTAAGAATATGTCAATATCTTAGTAAAAATGTTGAACATCCTGGAGATATTCTCCTAAAAGCCTAAATGGTTGGTAACCATAATGCAACTTTTCCAAAGCCAGCTTTTGTTTTGTTGCTTTTTCTATCTTTATTTTTCATTACTTAATCCCAGACATAGAAAACTCAACTTAAATACTTTCTAAATAAATTTTTTATAAATTTTTCCTTTTTGTAAAAAAAAAAAAAAATCTCACAATAATTAATCAAAATTAAATATTTATTAATAATTAAAATATCTAAAAAGTAAATAATAATAGTAAGTTATGTATATAATCAAATTCAATTTTTCCATGACTTTACAGGATATTATTGTTATAATTTAAGTATTAAAATTTTAGTTTTCTGATTTCTATATTAAAATAATAAATATGTCAAATTTCCAAAAGCAGAACAAATAAATTAGAAAAATTTCAAAGTTTAGAAGAATTTTCCAAGTATCAAATAAAAGACTATATCAACATTATATCAAATAAAGGAAAAATATAAATAAAAAAATGCTATTGTTGTTAGTTTTTTATAGTACTAGAGTATTTTGATATCTATGAAATCAATCAATTGAAGAGAAAAATGTTTGTTTGCTTATATATTTTTCTGCTTGTTAAAATTTTGTTGATATTTTGATTATAATTGGTATTAAAAATGTTTCATACATATTAACAAATTTTATTATTGTGATTTGTTCTTTATCCTAAAAAAATTATACTAACATTTTAGTTAAATTTACATTTATAGATTTAATTTTATCTTTCTATATTAAATCTGTAATAACTTTTATTATGTGATGAACTTGAGTTTGCAATAGTAAGAGATGCAACAAAAGGAAGAGACATATTGTAAAATTAACAATTTTTAATTTACTCTAAGTGGTCATAATTAGCTGGTGTTGGTCAATTATTGGTCTCTGACCAATACTTTGAAGAGATATAACACCTGCTGTCACAAGAGATTTGGTGTTGGTCCATTTTAAATCTCTGGATTTCCTACTTCTGTTAGATCAAGATTTGACCTTACTCTCAAAATGTATGTGCAAGGAATGTGCCATTTGATCCTCCTTCTATAGACCAGTTGCAACTTACCTCATCCTTTTACCAGAATGTGAAAAACATCACACAGGAAATTTGTTCTTGTAAGTGCAGTTTGTCGCGTAAATTTCTGGTTCTAAAGTTGTATTATTGAATCTTTAAAATTTGGATAAGGAATCAGATTGCTAAATTCCTGTCTTCGGTCAATGAAAGATATATATTCATATATTGTGGGAGGCAGTCTCTTTGCACTTTGAACAAACATGTATATCATCTTATTTAATGAGTGACAGTTGTCATAGGAGATGAAGCTTGTTATTCTTCGTCATGACAGTGAAATATTGCTCATTTCTGTCTTGTCTTATCTATTACTTGCTTCTTTTTAGTGGTTTGTAAAGGCAATTCACTTTTCCTTGTGCTGTTTTAGGGATTCATCTTGTTTTGATTTTTTGTTCATGCTGTAATTTTCTTTTCTGATTGCAAGTGTCAGAACTTGAAAACCATTTTTTTTTTTGTAAATTTAAAAATGTGTCAAATCACCATATAATAATTCTAAAATAAAGTTCAATGACATATCCTAGAAATTGATGAATATAAGTAAGCAGTAATATAAGTGAAAGGAATGTGTGTGTGTGTGTTAGTACCTACAAATAATAGTTATTTTTTAATAAATTAAAAGTAAGTTTGTAATCATATAAATTATTCCATTACCATTCAGTTAATTTTTTTATTCTCAGTTAAGTATTTTAAGTTAACTGTTAACAATAGTAATTATAATTATTTTATTCTAAATTACACAAATGTATTGTTATAATTTTAGGTCTTATTTATCCTGATTCTGAAGATCAGCGAATTTTTAGTTTAACCTGGACTAGAGATGAGGACATCAGTAGACTGTTAAGGTAAATGTCAATTTTCAAACAATATTCTTATGAACTTCTATATACTGGAAAAGAAACACTTTGACTTTGAAACAAATTTAATGATTTTTTCATGTTATTTATCTTTGTATTTTGGATTAGTTTTTTTAAATGGACTTAGTTGATTTAAATTCATTTTAGGTCACTTCCTAATTGGACAAATTTAAAAATTAATGATGATTCTGCTCATGAAGGAGAACATAATTTTGAAGAATCACCTGAAGAGATTAGATTTAGAAATAAAGAAGAATCTGACTTATTAATTCGTAATTTGTCATTTGCTAAGGATTCTATTTCAATTAATGAAATAATTTCTGAACATAGTAAACTACGAAATTTAGCATTGATGCATGAAAGTATGGTAAGTTGATTTTAACACAAATAGATTTAGAGTAAACATTTGTTTGTATTGCATAATTCTATATGTTTAACACACACACATATTTTTTGTTGCCATACAGGAATGGTTTTCATCACGAATATTGGCTTTTGCCCAAAGACTCCCAGATGTTCAAGGAAGTGTTAGATCTTTATTACCTGATAAATACAATGCAAGTATTTCAAAATATTTTTTATGTATTCTACATTCACTGAATACAACGTGTAATTCAGCACAAAAGTAGTTGGTGTGGTAGTTAGGAGAGGGGGTGCCAACTCAGGTGTCGTCCGCGTCACTTGACCATGTTTCAAAATTATGCGGACCGTCGCCAGAAGCCCTTATGTTGCTAATTAGTGTGACGTTAATATTCTCTCACTCTCAGCACAAAAGTATCAATGTTTTAATGGATAATTTGTTATTAATGTATTATTAGTTATATTGAATCATGTAAAAAAGTCATTTATAACCAAATGGAAATTACCTTAGTAATTAATTTCTAATGTGTCCAAATTCTTCTGTTTACTTTGGAAAATAATACCAGGTTAGCACTAATGTATGACATGATTTTAAATATTTATATTATTTTAAACTATTACTCGTATTACAATCAGTGTTGCATAAAATTTTAGAAAAAGTAAACATAGTTTTATTTTTAGTTGCAGATGTTCAAATCCTTTTGTAATATGACAAACATCTAGTCTGTAGTCAAGTTTGTTCTACACATTTTGTATTATCACATTGTCAATGATTCTTAATGCTGCACAAATATGTTTTTTAAATTCTTGCAGTGTTTTCAAAAAAATTTAGTATATATTTTTTTAGCTACATATATCATTGTTATTTGTAATAGTTTCAAAAATATAAATTTTTTAAATCTGGTCATTCATTTGCGATAAATTTGTATTTTGATGATTATGTCTTAAGTACTGTGTAACAAACTATTTTCATTGAAACCTTTTGACTTTTAGACAGTTTTAAATATTTAAAAGTGTCAAAAAACTATCTAATGTATGTTGACATATAGATCAAATATTAAAATCTATTTCAATATAATTTCTCAGTTCTTTAATTTGTTTCACCATAAAAAATGAACAAAATGTGTAAAATGTAATTTCTTCTATGTTACCTTCCATATAAGTTTTATACACATTGTTAAAATTTGCATAGAATCAATTGAAAGCATCATATTTTAATTTGAAAAGTATGTGGAATATGTATCAAGTTCAATAAAAAACAATTATTTAAAAAATCCATCTTTCAATATGTTTTTCTTTATGAATTAAGAATCATGATGATTTATTAAGTGAAAAGGTGTGTTATTGTTTCTTTTTTAATTATAATAAATTAAATTTCGCTATGTGTAATACCATTATCATGTAAAGTTTATTTATTTAAAAAAATGTTTGTCATTATTATTTCAATATTGATGTACTTTTCCATAAATTATAATTAAACAATTTCTAATGTGGGATTTTATTTGCTTAAACTTTAAGTGCTAAATAAATCTGTACAAACATTGATAATTTTACAAAAATATTTTAATTACATCTAATATAAAGAGGGAGCAAATTGTAAGGTCTCATGAAAAAAAGTTAGTAAAGGATAAAGAAAACCTTTACGAAAATAAAATCTATTTACTCCTTTTAACTTTTATGAGTGGCCACATTTTAATTTTTTTAAAAAGCTTTTTGAAGTTTTGTGTTACTTAAAATGGATTTATTTTGGACTTTATAGGATGAAAGTGATCTTGAATTATCAGTTGGAATTTCAACTAAGGTGTAAGTATGCTTGTATTTAATTTTGTTTTTGTTACAAGTAACCAATGACATGCTTTGCTAGGTTTTTTTATATTTTGGGTTGGGTTGTATGATATATACGTATAAATTATATAACTTTATATGGATAGGTGTAACTAATATATGGATAGGTGTAACTAATATATGGATAAATATAACTTTTTTGTACTTGTTATATACACCAATAATCGATACATACATTTGAAATTTATATTAATCTTTGTTAAAAATATTTTTGGCACTTGTGTGTTTAGATATTTTTGTAAGTTTTTACTGTTACTTTATTGCTTTAATGCTCTGTATTTATTTAGTTTTTTATTGTTCATTCATATTGTTATAACATTTTTTTAATCATACAGTTTCTGTATGTTAACTTTTTGATTATAATTAAAATCGTAGTATCTGCACTTGAGAATTGTAATTATGTCCTCTATGAGTTATACTGCCATCTTTAGATGGGATTTTTGTTTGTTTTTCGATTAAACATATTTGTATCATTTTTATCTTCATGTAAAGGATATTTATTTGAAATTATTTTATTTTCCAACTATTGATTTAATTTTTTTTCAGTCACATTCAAATGAGTGTTCAGTTATAGATTTATGACAAAATAAGTTTAAACAGCTTATCAAATTCTTTTTGCTTATTGATCATTTATTTAATTTTTATTAGATCACTAAAGAAATTAGCCGAAGATTTTGAAGATCTGGCTGATACTTGTCTGCTTGTAATTCATTTGGAAATCCGAGCTCATTGCTTTTATTATCTTTTACAGCTGTCCAAACAAGTAATTGCTTAATGTGTTATCTAATTGTGTTGTCTTAAAATTTAAATAAATAAATTGTCTCTACTTTTCTTATGCTGTATATGTGATTCATGCTCTAATTTTTTCAGTGTAAACTTCAGTTTTATTATTACTATATGTTGTATTGAATTTTTTTGGATATCTTTTTCTACTCAAAGTAAATTTAAACCATTAACCACTTTATAATACTGTAGATTTGTCAAATGACTAAATGGACACTCGAACTATTACCATACTTTTTACATATAGACTACTTCAATATGAGGCTTCAGGCACATTTAGCATGAATCAGTCTGTCTACCCACTGATGTAGCTTGTACTCAGTGGACCCTGTATCAAAATTCTTAAGGGTTCCTTTTATGGAAAAAATTAATAAAATTTATTTGAAAGCATTAAAATATTACACATGCTAGGACCCCTGTAGCTTAAAGGCCCTGTATCGCTGATAGGGCAGTAGCTATGCTCCTTGCTCTGCCAATCATTAATGGGATTGGAACTAGAATGCACTGCACCACTGAAACTATGCCAGTCATGAGCCAGTTGCCATAATCACTTGGTTACCATTGCCAATGTTATATTTATTTAAACTGATATTTTTGTTTTTCAGCTTATCAAAAAAATTTAGAAAAAAGTATATTGTTTATTGCAGGAAAATAGTAAATTGTGTTTTAATAGTATTCAATGACTTTGTTTATAATGAATCAATATCCTGATATTCCTATATTTTAAAAATAATAGTATGTTAGATTTCTTTTTCAAGTAATTGTTGGAAATCAAATCGTTAGGTTAGGTTTTGTCAGGTAATCAAAAAGGAAATCTAAAAAAATGTGGAAATGTGTTATTTATGTGGCAAATGGGGTTTATCATTAAAGAAGACAGTATAATCTAAAATGCCTTTTCTTAGCAAAGAAATCAACCAATATATATTATAATAAAATCTTAGTTAAAATTAATTTACAATTATTAAGGATTTTTTTTAAAAATAATTTCTGCTATTAAGTTAAATCTTAACTCAAATCGCATTAAAAAATAGCGAATCTTAACAATACTAATTGATTTGGATATTACAAGGATATATTTTTAGAAATAAAATTAACATTACAAAAGGATTTTGGAACAAATGCATCTTTATGTCTCAGATTTTTATATGGGAGTAAATTAATAGAATATATTCATTAATGATAAAATATATTAATAACAAAAGTTAAGTAGGATATAAATATACTTTTCTTGTATTTTTTTTTAAATCTTAGAAAAATTAGTAAGTATATATATTTTTGTTTTCTATGAAAACCAAATTTTTCAGTTTGTTTAAGCAATTAGTTTTTGAATTTTATTGTAGAAAAAGGGTAAGTTGATAATGAGTTTAATTTTAAGTTTTTGTTTCAATGTCACTATAAAAGTTAGAATAAATGTTTTCCTTTTGATATTTTAATAAATAAATGCTAGTACACTTACACGTTTAAATTTTTGAAATTGGTTGTTATCATATGTTATGTGTTAAATCACCAGTATTACTCAATATATTCGAAATCAATGACAAATAAAAGGATCTTAGAACTATTTTATGTATTTGTACAGCTCTGTGCTTTTTCCACTATGCAATAAATTTATCTAAACATACAAAAAAATGACAAATTTATAATGATCTACATAAAATATATGAAAAACATTCATATTGTGTGCTTTATTTTATAATCAGCTTTTATTGATTAATAGATTTTTGCTTTCTTCTATATTTAAATTATGTAAATATTCAAGTGCTTGGATTTAATTAAAATAATATTATGAACAATTGATTTTTTTTTTAGTTCTTTCAAAAAATACATGTACATAATATGTACACCCACCAAAATTAATATCTAGCAGCATGTCACATCACTATGAATGCAAAATTTATTTCAGAAAGTTTTTATTGTTTTTTTAAGGTCCTTATTTATAAATAAAGAATCCTTTACTCTCCCTCCCCTTTCAATTCAGAGTATATATAGTCTGCATGTTTCTGGGAAAGGAAAACAATAACAGTTTTAATCGTGCTTTATAAAATATTTAACAATGTCTTTTCAGTACATTGTTATAAGTATTCTAATTTTGGTTATTAATTAGCTTATATATGTTTGCCTAATAAAAGCCCTTTTAATATAAGCGTTCTTAAAAATATTATTAATTATTGTTAATTTGTATTTATAGTAACAACTTTCAGATTTTTTTTTTCTGTGCTTATAAGGAATTTTGTATTCCACTCTTGAGATCTTTGTTTATTTGTAGGGATCATATATGAGTCGAAAAGATGATGAAGAGCCTGAGCCTGAAATACTGAAATTAAATGCTGATTTAACCAAGATTGATGAATCCTTGAGTCCTGTTTTACAGCCAAAGAAAATGAGGTGAACATATACTTAAATTGCATAATTTTTGGTTCATTTTGAGTTCTTGAATTTTGATTTGTATTTTTAAACAAACTCATTTTGAGTCAGTCTTTAATAATTTCAATAACTTAATATTATTGGAATGTAAAGAATTCATGAAAAAGAAGTTTTATAAGTGCATGATTACTTTTTTTGTATTTGAGATACCAAATGCATATAACCTCTCCCTCTTTTTTTAAGTAAAATTATCTGTTTTATAGACTGTGAAGATCAGATTTGTAGTATTCTGTTAAATCCCATTTTTAATGACAACCTAAAAAAAAATGAAAAGGAATTGTTTTTGTATTTGTCTTATTTGATAGCTTCTAATTATCTTTAATTGTTTTGTAAATTAAGGGCTCTTATCAAGGCTAATTTTTACTTTACTTCAAGAATTTTCTTGTATCCTAAAGAGATTATTATACCATTGGCTATCTTTAAATAATGCTCTGCCTTATTCAATTTTCAATACATGCTTGTATCAAAATGTGTATTAATTTCTAAATCTAATCTTTAAAGTGCAGTATATTTATTGTTTTAAATGCTCTCGATAAGTTCACTTGGGGGAATATTTTTTCTAAGTTTCAGTTACTTTTAAATTACTTCTTTTTTTTTTCAAAAAAAATTAGAGAATTGGTTACTAATATTTTATTAATTTGGTCTGTATTTTTTTATTTGATATAATTACTTTAACTTTCATCTACTTTCAAGGTATATTTTTGAAGGACTTGGAGAGTTACTATCCACAATATTAATAAATAGTATTAATAACATCAAGAAGATCAATGAAAATAAAGTGAAGAAAATGTAAGTTTTTTTTTAACTCTGTGAAATTCACTTGTAGTTTTTAGAATTTTTACTCATGAATTCTTAAAATATAAATGTTAAAAACTTGTTTTATAGAGGCATGCATTTGTTTCAGGGGACGTAATATATTTGCTATTCAGCAAAATTTAGCTGGTATAACAATGACTAGAGAGGTAGCTTTAGATAGAGCAAGGCAGTATTTCGAATTATTAAACCACACTTATGAGGTTTGTGTTGTATTATTTATTTTTTACTTTTGAAAATTTTGTGTTTATTGTAATCATTTTTAATTTACTCTATATTGAATAAATTTATAAATAAAGTACTGACTATATATATATATATATAGGAAAGTTCATTGCCTAGAAAAAGATATACTATAATGTTTCTATTTTCCGAAGTTTATTTACAATTACACACATATATTTAAATTTTCTCTCTAATTATCACATGAATTCTAATTATTCCGGTGTGGTCATATGTAGCGAAATTTACCAATATTTATCTATTTAACTTCTTGCATAAATTACAATGAAGCAATTAAAATAACTAATACTGTAATAATTTTTACAATACTTGCCTTTTTCATAAAAAAATTCAATTTCCATGTTTTTTTTTTTTTGTTTTTGTTGGTGTACATACATACTTTTGCAAAAAAAAAAGGAAATCAGAGCATTATAAAGAAAGTGACTATCTTTATTGAAAGCAAACCATCCAATGATAATACATTGATAATTAGTTAAATTGTAAGGGTTTGAAGCTTAGGGCTTGCTTATTGCATGCTAAAAATAATTGGGTATTTCCCCCTTCCTGTTGCACTGATGCATGCTAGTACAAGTGGATGCAAGGAGTGATAAAGATTTCTAATATTATCTAAAGTTACATAAGTGCCAGGCATTTATTTTTTGGTACTTCAGTTATGTTTTTGGTTCACGAATCTGGTGGCATATCATATCACATCCTTGTTCGATTGATGAAGAGGACTATGACTTTTCTGGCCTTAACAAGAGTATCAACATCACAAAGGCAGCCCAGAAATATGAGTATCATATCAGGCATGATATTATCTTGTTGGAAAAGGCCTCAAGATGTGCCATCAGGAGTAATGCCACCCTGTACCAGAATGTAGTCGATAAATCATTGAGCTGATAAAGGGAGAAAACTACAATCAACTTGCTGTGATAAGAGATAGCTATTCACATCCTCATAATTGCTGTACCCTGTAAAAAAATTGTTGTTTGAGGCTCTTTTCCTCATCCCTTCTACTATCAGTTCTTATAGTCTTATGCTTCAAGACTGAGATAAAATTCATCTCTGAATACCATGCAATGTTGATTTTCTGGCTATTGTGTGCATAACTATATTGTATGAGATTGTAGAAGGTATAATGTGGTGGTTATGGAAAAGACTATATATGTTGAATTGTGAACAATTATGCCTTTGGAGCTTATTACATAATCACCGGAATTTATCTCACATTCTTACAAAGGTTGGTCTTCCAGAACCTGTATTTCACTAATGAGCTCCTTGCAGCAATTATTGCATCCAGCAATACACAGCTATATCCAAATTGTGATCAATGGACTAAATTCATGACAGTTACATGATAAAAATAAACACGTGTTCTACATTGAATTCAAAAGGGACATTAAACTAGCTCGTACTTTTTATTCTATTTGTAAAACTTAGGTAAAATTTCATTTTGCATGATTGGGTGAAGATGCTCAAGATTTATAAAAAGAAATTTCTGCAAAAAGATTTTAAAATTAAAGAAAAAAAAAGTTTTGTTTATACATGTACTTTTAAATAAAGTGACAAACATTAATTTTTTTAAAAAAAAGTTTCTGTGAAAAATGTAATTTGGCAACAACGAAGTGCATGAACTGATTTGCTGAAAATAGATCATTGCATTTATTGTGACTATGACCTCACATGTGTTTTTGAACTTGATTGGCTAAAAAACATGTGGTTTGAAATTATGTGATTATGACGTCACATGAATTTAGTCCATTGCTTGATATTTTCAGCCTGTTTTATGCATCCCAATTATGTAACTACATTTGAAGTTGGCTGTTAAGTCTTTGACAGTGTTGTAGCAGCATTGCTAGTAGTGCGTTTTAAAGCAATAGAGTACCATCAAGGACAAATACCTGTCCACAATTGTTACCTGTTTTATACAATTCTAATTGAATAGTAGAAATGTGCAATATGAGCGAATTAATATTCTTTGACCTGTAAAAGGTAATAATTCATATTTTAAAGTTGTGAAATTTTGAGATAATTTGATTACTTATTAAGGATGTTTTTTTTCCCTGAAGAGTGTATGCTATATAGATAGATATGCTTACGTTATTCACTCAAATTTTCTTTGGGTTACTTGTCATCTTACTTAGAATACATGTTTCCTTCTATTATATTTTCTATTCATTAATGTGTGCAATAAGTGTGTTTCCATAAAATTAATAAGTTTTATGTTATCTGTTTCAAAGTTTTCTTGAATGAAGGTATATTTCGAAAAGTATTTCCTTTCAAAAATGAAAATTTGATAAAAGCTAGAAACGAAGGAAGTTATGAATGAACAACTTTCAATTATTTAAATTCATGAATATATATAAAAAGAAAATCAAACGCATGCATCAGCCATCCATCATGTGTGCTACACTGATATAAAAGGAATGGATAAGTCAAATAAAAGACAAAGAACTAATTAAATAATTTTCAGCACATGCCACATGAAAGCATTACTAGAAATGGAAATGTTTTTATTGAATTATAGATGACTTGTAGTAATTTTATATATATTCAAGCACATAATTAAAATTATGAGATAAAATATATTTTTTGTGATATTACATTGGACTCTTGTATAAATATGTTTATATATGTGTATATATAATTCTATTTTTTTTAGCTTAAAAATTAATTTTATAGTTCATAATTATTAAAAAGGAAAAGAAATTTATAGTTTGAATTATATAAGTTATAATCTTTTAAAATATTTAAAACCCTAAATTATTGGAAGTTTAAATGTATAATTATAGAATATATATTTCATTAAAAATTGAATGTTATATGAAAGATCTACCTTTTTGAGTTTGTAATTTAAGGGTTTGCATGGATTTGCAGTTATGTTAAATCATAAGTATTTTATTTCTGTAGGAAATATTGAATCAGATTGTAGAAGAAGGACCTCAATTTCAAGAACATGAATATTCTGCATTAATACTGCTTTTACATAATAGCAGAGAAGGAATTTATGAACAAGAACCTGTTCAGTTTTATTTGGAAAAGCTACGTCAAATTCTAGATGAAGTTGCTGTATCCGTCTGACATAAATTGCTTAATTTTTTTTGCAAACAAAAAGTTAAACAGTGGGACCATACTAATTTTGTAAAATATTATTATATCATTTATTTTATTTTATGGTTCTATTATGTGATTTTCTCTAATCTGGTTAAATTTCTATTTAAAATTTATTCTTATTTTAAAATTATGATTGCTATAGAAATATTTTTCACTTTATTATCATTTGTGTATGCTGTGCAATTGCATGTTCTATGTTAGAATATTATTTATATAAATATATGTTTTTATAATAAAGATATTAATTTTTTAAATCTTTTGTTGAATTGTTTTGATTTATGGCATTTTCTTTTTTAAATTGAATCTAAAATATCTCAAGAAATTATCACCAACAACATAAAATTACTTTATGATAATTTATAAAGTTATAAAAGTTAAATGTAAATGTATTCATGTTAAGGTTAAATATTATCAATTTGATATTTCAATATATATATACAGTCGACTCTCGATAATTCAAAGTTGGAGGGCCCAATGAAAAACTTCGAATTATCAAGAGAGCAGATAAAAATTCCCAAAACACTCAATGATAATTTTTTTCCTAACTCATTTAAATTTGAAACCATCAAATAAAATAAGAACTGTACATATGTATAAAATTATTTTAAAGTAATTTTAAAAAATACATATTATACAGGAGTTAAAAGTCCAGTATTAAAAGAATACATACATTTATTCACACGCAATCCTACGCATCTCTTCTTCTCAATAATGGATCAGGCTTTCTGAACACATGCATTGCAAGGCCACGTGTTAAGGGGAAAATATGGATGGTTGACATAAAGTGTGTTTGGTCTATTGTCTTCTTGAAGAAGGAAAGCAATAAAAGTGTATTTTTTCCTGATGAACCGAAAAACACTAAGAAGGAGTACCAGTTAGAAGTCATTAAAAGGGCTATGTTACAGAGGAGACATAGAAACAATACAACACAAAACTTGTAAAGTCCAAACTGTTTGCTACATGACTGTACATGATGGTGAATGTTCGAATTGTCGAGAGTTTTATAAGATAACTTCGAATTATCACATGTTGTAGTCTGGCCAGCCATAGATTTTACTTCAAATTATTGAGTGTACCCAAACGTATTGTTTTAGTTCGAAATATCAAAAGAGTTTTTCAAGGGACTGAGCATATACTTCAAATTATCAAGAGGTTTGTATTATCGAAGGTTTGAATTATTGAGAGTCGACTGTATGTATTGAAATATTATATCTATATAAATGCTTTACATTTTTATTTTTGCTTGTTTCTTTTTTTTCTAATACAAGTAAAAATTTTGAAAAATTGAATTAAGTTCATTTTACTTTTATTTGAATTTGCGAATAACACATGCAAAAATTGTTTCTGTAAAAAATCCTTATACACTGCTGGCCACCGTAAATGCAACACCAAGAAAGACAAGAGATAGCGAAACAAAATTTATTTTGTAGATAACATGTTGACCAAGTATCAAATGATTAAATTTATAGACTTTGTGAAGTGTGTTTCCTGCCAGAATCAGTAGCCGCCATTGTTGGAGATCACCGCTGCCACACGCCTTGGCATTGATTCAAAGAGACTTTGGATGTATTCTTGGGGTACAGCAGACCAAGCAACTTCCACACGTTGCCAAAGTTGATCTGGTGTGGCAGCTGGGGGGTGTAATCCGGGTCAATCGTTGAGCAACCATGAACCACATGTTTTCTATCGGCGAAAGATCCGGAGAGAGAGCCAGCCAGGTAAGAAATTCAATCTGGTGATGGATGAAGAACCTTTGGACAATGCGTGCCACATGTGGTCACGCATTATCCTGTTGAAATAAGGCTGTGGCCAAGCCCTGAAGGTAAGGAAGGACAACTGTGACTCCAACACCTCGGAGATGTAGCGCTGGCTGTTTAAAGTACCGACAATGCGTACTAGAGCAGTGCGAGAGTGATATCCAATACCGCCCCATACCATAATACCCGGTGCAGGACCAGTGTGGCGATGCATAACGCAGCTGTTCAGCATCCTCTCTCCACGATGTCTCCAAACTCGAATCCGACCATCGTGGTGTTGCAGACATGCGTGACTCGTCAGTAAAGACAACTGCATTCCATTCTGCCGCCCACATTCTTCTTTCATCGCACCATTGGTGGAGACGTCTGTGGTTCTGCGTCAAGGATAGACCAAGCAATGCACGTATTGCGGACAGACCACTCTGCTGTAAACGGCGTCGAATGGTACGCGCTGACATTGAATGATTCGTTACAGACTCAATGTGCTGTGCTATGGTTCGTGATGTGACTAAGCGATCCGTCACTGCCATGCGCACAATTTGCCTGTCCTCACGTGAACTAGGGCACTGAGGTGGCTGCGATCGACCACGTCGGTCCGTATTACCCTCCTGCATCCAACGGTCACATGTCCGCATTGCAGTTGTTTGGTTTCGTCCAACACGACTACCGATTTCCCTGAAAGATAATCCACAATCTCGGTAGGCCACTATCCATCCTCTGTCGAACTTGGATACTTGATCAAAAGCTGATCGCTGTTTTCTACGAGACATAACTGATCATTTTTTGAAAAAACTACAAGAAAAATACAATTGCCAAACTTGAAATTGTCGAAATCTCCAAGCCTTAAATAGCGCTTTGAGGTGGCGCCACATTCGTGCGTGATGTGTGTCTGCGCTGAAATTCTAATAATTTATATATCTCACCTCCGCTAATGCATGTTGTAAATTTCATGTTATTTGCTTGCTTTCTTCAGGGTGTTACATTTACGGTATCCAGCAGTGTACTTACCCGATTTCTAAATTCAAATACTTCATTAATTGAGTTCAGTTAAAGTATCAGTTTGGACTAAACATGAACTTTTATTTGAAATGGAATTTTTAATTTGTTCTTATGATTTGTATACCTTTTTTTTTTACCACTAAAGTGAATTTTACAAGCTTTTATTTAACTTACACTGTATGTATGTATGCATGTATGTAATTTGTTCGGGTGGAATCTTGCAACTCAATTTTGAAGCTGATATCTTCACCACATTGAGCTGAAATTTTGTATACACGTTTAAGTTTGGATGACAATGCATGTTTTGCCCATTTATATTCCGATATTGCAATTAATTAAAAAGATATTAATTAACGCTAAACTAGTTTTGGGCGCCAACTTCGATATATCTGCATTGTTGTAATTATGTTATTATTACAACAATGACAAAAGTTGGCGTCGAAAATCGGTTTTCAGCCAAACTGGAATTTCATAACGTTGCGCTATTGACTGTATTAATTAACTTTGTCTAAAAAATAATTACATTTCTACAACGTAAAAATAATCTAATTTCTACAATGTATGCAATTTTTTTTTTACAAATTTCTATCTATTTACTTGGATTTAAATCCAAAACAAAAAAAGTAAAGCTGTTTTTCAAGTAGATTGGTACATTAAATACCTTTCTCAACGCCGCCAAGTTAAACTGAGATGGAGTATTGTGGAAATTCTTTAACAAATTTATCTAACTTTAATCTATGAAACTCAGACAAAAAAATAATTACAGAATCGGAAAGATCATTTTTTTATATATCTTACCTATCAAAAAGGAATCCACTAAGAAAACAATAAGAGAAAAATATTATCCAGAAATGCAATGTATTTTCAATTAAAAAAATAATTTTATATTAAAATGAATAAATTTTTTAAATGAATTTTCTAATTTTAAGCCTGCAAGTAATTTAAATATACCTCATTTTATCACCAGTAATCTAAACACACACTACGACATGTGTCCTTAAATTTAATTACAGATAGAATCTTAATTTTATTTGAGTTTTTTTTGTTTGAAAAATTACGGCAATTTTGTTTCTTTAGATGAGTTAGGCACATTGTAAAACTAGCTCAAGGTTATTGATATCCATAAAATGTGCCAAAAGAGAATAATTTGCAAAATGACTTGAAATGTTTTTAAAATAAGGAGAGAGAAAAATGGAATCTTCGAAGAAAAATTTCGTTAAATTTGGAGTTATTTTACGAAGAAAAGAGTAATATGTGCTTGGTTCCAGGAAAAAGTCCTTAAAATAGAAAAATTCCCAAAATATATATAGAGGTTCGTTATACATGGAGGTCTGACTGTATAAAAATAATGCGATGGTTAATTATTTTTTCAAAATCAAGTTTCTAAAGATGACCTGAGCAATTAAAAAGATAGATTCTTACGTAGAAGATATTCAATGTCCAACAAAAAATTATCATTAGTTGATAAAACTTTCTTTTTTAATTACAACATGCTTTTTGAATTTTAAGCATTTTATTGATTAATAC
The DNA here is from genome assembly GCA_019973975.1 of Trichonephila clavata. NCBI lineage: Eukaryota > Metazoa > Arthropoda > Arachnida > Araneae > Nephilidae > Trichonephila > Trichonephila clavata. The sequence continues at coordinate 52,122 of BMAO01035294.1, forward strand.
AAATCTTTAAATGCCTTTTGAAGTTTTTTAATAAATAACTAGATTTTTCTTCGAAGATGTTAGAGAAATATATCCCTTACCTTCAAAATATTTCAAATAAATAATATAAGATTTTTCAAAAAATAGTCAAAATTTTAATTAAACATTGAATAACTTCGTCATTTTTGAAGATAATCTCACGAAACCTTTTTTTTTTTTCGTATGTAGAAAAATATTACCCAAGATCTGCACGAAGATTGTAAATATTGCTTAAAAATTACGGATTTAAAAAGATTGTGTTTTTCGTCTAATACCCTTTTTGCGAGAACTGATTCAGCTAAACCAGGAATGGCGAACCAACGTTGAATGATTTGAACAGGTTGAGAAGCCTGTCCAGCGATAACTAAAAAGTAAAAAATAAATTAGAAGTAAAAAAACTTTTTTAAAAACAAGCTTTTATTTAAAAGCGCTAAAAAGAATAAAATAAACTTTTCCTTTAAAACTTTTTTTACTATCAACTTATAACGCCATTACACATATTTTATATGATATAAAAGCTTGTCGCGAGATTTACCTGTGTAGATAAACAAGTAAAATAAATAACTTGACCTGACTGATTTTAATTTTAAAAAATTCAAACTAAGTAAATACGAGTACTTAAATATTGCGACAAGCTTTTATATCATATAAATTGTGTAATGACGTTATAAGTTGATAGTAAAAAAAGTTTTAAAGGAAAAGTTTATTTTATTCTTTTTAGCGCTTTTAAATAAAAGCTTGTTTTTAAAAAGTTTTTTTACTTTTAATTTATTATTGATTATTTTATAGTAATATTCCGTGAGAGGAAGACTTACAAATCTAATAGATTTATTAAAATTTATATGATTCAAAAATAATTTCGAAAAATATATTTCTTTTAATAAATGAAAACGTATTTCCTTATAAATACATTTCTTCAGCTATATTTTAATTATAAAACATGCATGCAGAATATTTTGTGTGTGTGCGTGTGTGTTGAATAAAAAAAATAAATCCTAAGTATAATAAATTTATATTTTGTTTTCCCCCATCCTTTTATTGAGACACAATTATGTTCCTGAAAACAAAAATATTAATTTCATTCATCTTACCTTGAAATATCATTTGAAAATAAAGAAGTTATTTTGATTAAAAAAAACCTGCATAATGAAAATTAATTGAAATTCTACACTGAACATCAAGATAAAAATTGACTATAAAAATGAATATGAATAACTTTAAATACAATTAATAGAAATATGAAAGAATATTATATGATCTAAACCAGGGGTGGGCAGACTTTTCCTGGGTACGGGCTACTTCTAATTTTTTTAAAGTTATTGTGGTCCACCCAATATCAGTGGCCCACACAAAGGGATTGGGGGAGGGTCCACGGGTCGGGACCCTCCCCCAATCAAACAATTATCAAACACAATTCAAAATACATTAAAAAATAAAACATTTTCCTCTGAAAGTTCTCGTAATTATAGTCAGTAGAAGATTTAGTCTGCGTACTGTCAGTCAATCTTGAATATTTCCGTATACAATTACTAACGGCTAATCTTCAGGCGGTCACT
>BMAO01035295.1:0-16705 GCA_019973975.1 Trichonephila clavata
AAACAGTTCTTAAATTTAAAAAAGCTGAAAAAAATTTCTTGAGCCAAACTGCGTATATAAACGTCGATTTAAAAGTAGAAAAAGCATGAAGATAAATATTTCGTTTTACATTTAATCTATACATGTTTATTATGGAATGAAATATATTTATATTGATTAGATACTTATGCTTTTTTTCATGATCATCAAAGCAATCTTTTTGAAACAATGATAAACTGTTTGATAAGAAAGTACATTGAGTGAAACTTGTTCATTTCAACAACTCAACTCCCAAAGGATTTTCCTACAAACTAATTTGTTCTAATGTTACCAAAACAGCTAAATATTTAAGTAAATACACGAAACTCTAGTGAAATGGATTAAAAATTAAATTGAGTGCTCTTGCTGCCTAACAGGAGCTGTGGCAGGTAAAGTAAATACGGCTTAACTGTGTTTTGAATAACTAAAAAATTGTTAATTTCACTGATATTATGTAATTTAAGTTCACACTAACTTAGCGTTTTGACAAATTTGTATTCCGATTATTTTCAACATTTCTTGTATGTTTCTCAAATGATACATGGATTTTCAAGTTCTCATCTGATTTACTTTTCTTGTATCATCATGTTGTCTCGGTGACCTAGTAGTTATGGTCACGAACTCGTAGCCGCAGTACCTCGGATTCGAGTCCTCATACCGCTAAAGACCCGCCGTGTTGAGGAGGCCGATGCACGTTAAATATTTCGAAGTTCGATGTCTTCCCGTTTTTAGAGTGGTAGTTAGCGAGAGAAGGAGCAGTTATATAAAGTGTCGTTCTCGCCACTAGACGCAGGTTCGAAATGGCATAGTTCGACACCATTAGCCCTCGAATTGCTATATAGTACGACGTTAATATAACTCTCTAAGTCACTTATAAAATATACATAAGTATAAATGCCGAAAAATTAATATTTGCTTTTCCTTCAGCATCTGATGAAATTATATCTGTATTTTAAAAAACAAATAAATTCAAATTACCGTTAAATTAAGCGTATAACGCGCACTTATACTTTCTTCGCTTTTTTTAATTTTTAGGTATATTCGCGGTTTCACGCGCGCTCTCTTTTTTAAGAAGAAACCTGAAGTATAAGTGTGCAATGCTCTTGGGTTTTGAAGTCATTTATTGAAAGTACTACTCCAAGCTTTAGAAAAAATAGTATAATTCTATATAGTACACAACACCTTACAACAGCGATTCTCAAATTGTGAGCTGCGTCCCTCTTAGGGGTGCACAAGCATATCGAAAATAAGGGAATTTAAAAAAAACTATTATTTAAAAGTTATTTAAAATATGTTACTTAAAAATAACATATACAAAATTTAATACCGCGTAATATGGATGTATAACGCGCACTTTTAAGACAAAAAATAAGATCGAAATTTACTAGTGCGTATTATACGCCGGGTATAAAAATGAGAGAATTAAGAAAATCAACACAAATTAAGAAAAAATCAATAATAAAAAAATGAGACTTCTGCATCTAACGGAATACAGTGTATTAAAAAGAAATGAACTTATGAACTTAAAGAATTGCACATTTCTAGAATTTTTTTTTTCTTTCTAAAATTTAGAATATAATTCTTCGAATAAATGGCTTCAAAACATAGGAGCATGGTGCAGGAACACGTCAGGTTCTTCGTAAAAAAAGACGGTGCGCTTATACAGTGAATATACCTAAAAATTAAGAATTGCGACTTGAAAGTATAAGTGCGCGTTATACGCCGGATTTTACGGTACTTATCTTGAATTTTTATACGATGAATAATTAAGGTCATATTGTTGCCTTAACGTCATATATTATTATTTTTTTCAATAGGGCTACATTTCTTAGTAACTTAGATTTTGCTTACGCGGCAAATCCTCAACGTGAGAGCCATTTCATAATGGCACCATGTAGTGGCGGCCTCGTTACCAAATTTGGAAGCTTGAATTATTATTTTTTTAATTCAAGCTCTCGTTGGATGCTAAATATCGACATAAATTATTTTTTCTAAGAGTACCAGAGCTAAATTAATACTCAAAGGATCTATTTACACATACCACTTAACCATATGATATGCATGTCTACGGTTTTAGTCTATGATTTTTACTCCAGCTGGGTCGAACCTGCAACTTTAGGCTTCAGAAGCGAGCCCACCACGTCTAAACTGTCGGAGCTATATTATTATTATTATTATTATTATTAAATTTGAATGTATTGTTATTGGATGGGGACGATGAAAACTGTAATTGAAAATTGGGTCGCAAATACTGGAACTTTGAGAAGTACTGCCTTATAATTTCATTAAGGAATGTCAATTCTTTTAAATAGAATTCTGATGTATGTAGGAGCCTAACTTTCTTCTATGCTAATCTCTTATGTCATTTTTATACTCAGTGTAAAACACGTTTCGATCCTATTTTTTAAACTGCGTGTTATTCCCCGGATTTTACGGAACGTGTCTTTTTTTAAAATTTTTTCCTACAAGCTGTCGTATTAAAACATAAATTGACAAAAGGCTTCAGTTAACTACATTAAATTTGATCGAACTATGTGTTTTTTCAATCATATTTTACATGTTCGTAATTTATTGCTATTTAAACGTTATAGCTTAGCTATACAAATCCTTTATTTTTCCAAGATTTCTGGAATTTTAAATAAAGACAAGCAACTGGGCTGTATTAGACTAGTATTATGGAAGCGAACTCATGTTCGGAGTATCATGGGTTAGAGTCCTGGTGCTACTTAAGATCCATTGTGTAGAAGGATCCAATGCACGTTAAATCTGTCGAGCTCAATATCCTCTCGCGGGTATGGTACGGTAGTTAGGAAAGAAAATCGCTATAGCGCAGAATGTCAGAATCGTCTCTTGACCGAAGTTCAAATCTATGAGGTCCGTCACCAATGAACTCTGTGTTGCTTTGACGTTAATACAGCTCCCAATTGTTAAATACTATCAAGTCTTAGTAGCTTGGTTAAATATGAAAATAAAATGCGTTTCCTAGCGCAGAATGGTTTTGAAAAATTAAGAAAAAAATTCAAACTTTGTTGAGTAATTTAAATGATGTGGTGTCTCACTTTTATCATAAGAACTTAAATTTATTTTCCTTAGTTAGTTTGCGAAGTCCAAAAAGGATCAAATTAGAGATGCTTTCTATTTAATTGATTTAAATGAAACTATTAATTATTTTAATTTTTTTAAAACTTATTCTTTAAATAAAGACAAATTAATATCAAAAATAAATTTTAATTCGTGTCGATTATAGATATGATCTATCTTTAATTTCAAAATCCTCAGGTTTATTAAAATATACCAATTCAGAATACTTTATTAAAGCAGTTATACAATTGTAATGAAATAATTCTAGATAAGAATTTATGCAAAATGTGCATCGGAAAGCAGCCAGGATGGACGCATCAAAAGTTATTCGAGAAAATTTTTCTAGAATTTTAGAAAGCATATTCAGTTGTCTGAACAATTTGTCATTTTTATTATAATTACTTCAGAAAATTGTTAATTTTCGTAAATTTAAATGTTTAATTTTTCATTTATTATAATCATTTGGTTTAATAGTGAATGAGTCAAAATTATGATGTTCATATGCGTTGCGCTGAATAATAATAACAATTTATATTAATTTAACCGAGTTCGGTACAAATTCCATTCCGCAGACAACTAAACCCTGATTAATTAGCATAAAATTTACTCACACAAACACTTTGATTCGTTTCTTTTAAAGTTAATAAACGAGAAAAGGATTTCTAAAAGTGTTATTCAATTCCTTACTTCGCTAAGAAGACGAAAATTCGTAATTATTGTTTGTACGTGTATGGAAACGTCGAATAAAAAGAGGACTGGGCATAAAATGAAATAAATACAATAGAGAGACATCTTAAAAAAATTCAATGTAATTTTTACTAATATGTTGATTATAATTAATTCAGGTGAACTTTTCATTCGCATTACAAAACATACTTGGTAAGCCATTACTTGCATTAGATTCTCTATTCAACAAAATACAGATAGTTGCATGAAACTTTATATGCTTATCTTTTTTCTATGATCATAATTAAGTTTTTTTATTGTATTGAGCTGAATGAAAGTGTGTTTTCTGGCAGAGTACGTTAAGCCGGTCAGAGAGCTTTGCTTCTAAAATGCCATAGTCCTTATTTTTGAACTTTTTAAGTACCACATCTTCACAGTGCCACATGGTACCACAATATGGTACCTATGGCTATAGACATGTTTCAGTCACATCTGCTGCTGACTTTTTGTTACTGAACTGTAAGTAATTGGTGGTTCTAATCTGGTACCGTGATTGTTCAGTCCATTTTAAAACACCTTGTACTTAGTGATAGCGATATTTTTTTTACAGATTTCCCAGTACAGTATTTCAAAACAAGTGTTTTTCTTTAAAATGCCACACAAATCATCTGAAAAAATATGAGCAAACACCCAAACGCAAACTGTTGACAGAGGCGATATTAGCTGTGGCATTCTGATTACAGTGTTGGTTTCAACTTTAATCATTCTATACTTTAATGTTAGAGATTTTTAGAAGATACAAATTATATAAGTTCTGCCCTTTCTTTTTTTTATCAAGAGACGACAAGTATATTTTTAATACAAATTCTTAATGCTAGGACTTAGATATCAACAATTTATAAATATATATAAATTTATAAAACATCATTAAATACCCAGCGTAGTGGGTGGGTAACGGCTAGTATATATATATATATAATATATATATATATATATATATATATTATATATATATATATATATATATATTGTTGTTGAATTAAAATACGCTAAGAATGAGTTTTGCGAAATGGACTCTCAAAGGGTTTTATGGGGCTTATTGGTAAAAATTTACGTTTTTTCAGCTATGATATTTAGATTTTAAATTTGACAAGCCTGTTTGTTTTTTGCGTAGAGATCCACTAAATATGGATTTTGTGGAAATAGTTGTAGGAAATTGGTTAAGGGTGAGTAAAAGGTGATAAAATCTCAATTTTATTTATTTTTAGAATTTAGTTTGTAGAAATCGTTTCTTTAAATCTAGATTTGATAGCTATAATAGTATTTTTTAATACAATCGAATACTGAATGCTGTGAGTTAAATATCAACAACTTATTTAAACAGTATTTATTCATACAACATCATGAAATATACAGCGAAGCGGGAGGGTAACTGTTAGCTTATAGATGTAATCAATTTTTAATTGCCATCACATATTTGAATGAATTTCCTTAGCTTATTAATATTGAATTAGTACTAAGTTATGAAATTTCTTGTATATATATAAGGATCTCTCAATTTAGAAGCACGCTCAAAGGAAAAGGTCAACACTCGATTCGGTGGCATATTCTTTTTTCTTCCATACTATGGTGCGGCTAAGGTAACCGAGTGGTCGTGGCTCGAATTCGTGGTTGGCATTGTCCAATCATAGATTCAAGTCCCGGTGCCACTAATGACCAGCTTTGTAAAAGGTGTGTCGCACTTTAAATCTAGCTAGACACTTCTTGTTGTCGTAACGTGTAAGTCTGGAGAATGGGATGTCATCTCAGGGGACGTTCTCGTCACTTGACCTAGACTCCGAATTGTGAGGCTTGTCGCTAATAGTCTTTGTGTAACTTTTGAGAGCATTCAAATCCAACTTTTATAATTAAAGGCGAACGAGAGTTCAGTTTAATTTACAGAAGCTGCCTTGATTGCAATTTAAGACCTTGTATTATACCATGCTTCAAATTGTACGGACACTTATACACGTACGTATAAATCTTTGAATTGCTTACGGCAGGGGTGGGCAGACTTTTCCAGTACAGGCTACTTCTAACTTTTTTAAAATGTTGCGGTCCACCCAGTATCTAGTCTAGCTGGCATCGTTGTTCCACAAATATGGTTGTTTAGTATGAACATCCTGTATTAGTATAGGCGGTCTCCCCAAAATGTCTGTGCTGTCCACTGGTCGATCGCGGTCGACTTAATGCCTACCCCTGGCTTAAAGTATCGAACGCGTTGAAATGAGCAAATTTGATCAAATTTGTTTTTCATTTTATTGTATAGAGCTATTTTTTTGGCTTTACAAAACATACTTTGTTTTGTTTCTACGTTACCTAGAGGCCAAGTCACAATAAATTTCATAAAATTAGAAAAACCGGAATTGGGTCTTTAATCTGCCCAAAGTGGACATTTAAATTGTCATTAAAATCTGTCATTGTGTGAAAGTCTGATAGCTCAAGATATTGCAAACATATTTTTACGAAACATTTTGAGCCTGATATTTATATTATTTCTACCTATTCTGAAATATTTCTTATTAGAGGAATATCTTTTGAGTTATGGCTTGTTATTTAAATAATGGTCTCATATAAAGAATGTCCTTTTCCTTATAATATTTGCTCGATCAGCTCTAAATTTTTAAAACTTTGTACTAAAATTTTAATTTTTTATTATACTAGATAAATTAATATAATTTATTTAAGTAATATTTTTACTAATATAAGTTTATCAGTTTTTTCTCTAATTGTTTTGAAGTTTTTCAAAAACCTTGCTAAAATTTCACTTATAGTTGTGATTTTTGTATGGTTTAGATATTTTTTAAAAATATTTTTAGTTAAATTTTCGTATTTATTGGTACTGATTCCTAAAAAAAAGCATTTAAAATGTTTTAGTATGTTATATATTTAAAAAGTACTCCGAACGTGTTCGGATACCTTAAAAATGTTCGAACACGAAATTTATTTTAAGAAATACGAAGCATTTCTCACCATATATGTGGAGTGTACTTTACAAAAAGCAAACATTAATTGGTTTCTGTCTTCCATAGCTGTAAAATAAAAATAAAATAATGTAAAAATTAAAATCAAAATTTTCATTTTTTAAAACTTTATTTAAACATTTTGGTTAAAAAAATTTAACCTATTAAGGGATTAATAAAAAAAATTTAACTGCCTCTGTCTTTCTGTAATTATTATTTACTTTTTTTGCAACTGCTGGGCAAACTTAGGTATCCATATTTTATTCGTTGATAATATACAATTCTCTTTTTTAATGCTAAAAATATTCTTCAATGTGAACTTCTGAGTTTCTGTGGATTCATAAAGCATTTGAAATCTAAATCCGATCCTCTAAATCCTGGGAGGATTCCCGTCTTTTTAGCTTTAATATGTGGAACCCAAACTTATAGGAGGAAGTCAGATTCCCATTGAAATATTACACACATTTGCTCTTTACTTAGACTGATTCACATAATGTTCTCAATGGCGTAGATATTTGCAGTAAAGTAAACATTTATGAAAAGATTTCTTCTTTTACTTTGCAAGCTGAATTTCAGTGAAAAGGATTAAACTTTTAAATCTTTTTCTTCAATGAAGAAGGAAAATACTAAAGACTTATTCGTACTACTGCAATTTTTTTTTAAAAAAATGATGAAATGTTGTTTTTTTAAAAAATTACTTCTGGAGCTTAAAATTTTTAATACACAACTCTTCTCTTCTCCATGTTTTACTCGTATTTATGCACTCAAAATTAATTGATTACTAATACATCTGTAAGAATGTAAAGCTTTTATTTTAAGAATTTTGAAGTACACGTTTCATTTTAATATTTAAGCATTTAATAACCTTTCTTCGGCTCGGTGACTTATAGGTTGCATGGCCGCCTCGTATGCCTAAGGCTACGGGCTCGATTCCGGCTGCAGTAGATAGATTTAATGGATCCAAAAATCGTAGGCACGCCTATCATATGATTTTGCGGCGTGTTAAGGATCCCTTGAGTATCCATTTGGCTCTGGTACTCAAGTGTCAAAAATTTGGTAGCGGGAACCGCCTCCAGATGGTGCCACCACTGAAATAGCTCTCACACTTAGGGACTTGCCGTCTCTGCAAAGGTTTAACTGCTAAAATGCAGCTTCTTAGGTAAAGAGAAAGAAAAGAAGTCCCAAGAGAAAAATTCTCTAACTCAATATTTAGGAATCAATATATTTTGGCACATTATAATTTTTTTTTGCGAAATATCTGCTAATAAATCTTTGAAATGAAAACAAAATTAAATTATTAGTAGCAAAATAAATGTTAATAATGTATAAAAAGAACTATAAGGAATGTATGTAAAAGATTATTCCTCAGCCTAACAATAATAATAATAATAAGTATTATCATATAATTATAGTTTATTTAATGCAGAGGTGGGCAGACTTTTCCAGGATCCGGGCTACTTCTCATTTTTTCAGGGTATTGCGGTCCACCCAGTGTTAGTAGCGCACACAAGGTCGGGGGAGATGTCCACGGGTCCGGACCCTCCCTCATAACCTTTGATATTTTTTCCGATTCATTATAATCTCATTCATATAGTATGTAAAATGTAATTTTGTTTTTGTTATTAGTAATTTTGTATTCATTAATGTTAATTATTTATTGAGTAATTTATTTTTTGCTGTTTTCCCCCGACAATCTACAAAACCAAAAAAAAAATTATTTGGCTGCGTATTTTGGTGTGATACGAGAATGGTTGACCTTCGACCCCATCCCCCCCCCTTGAAAAATTCTTAAGTGTACCACTACCCAATGTCGTACGTGTGGTGAGGTAAGGGGAAAAGGTTATTATTAATAATAAATACGGAATATGTAATTATATATATACCTACAGAACTAAAATAAAAAACAACACTTTTAAAACCGCGTTTAAAGCAAAACGTAAGTAACAAACTTAATAATAATAGCCACAAATATAATTATATCAAATGATACATTTATCCTGAAACAATTCAATACATTAAAAAATACAACATCTTCATCTAAAGTTAGTTTTTGTTGTTATAGTCAGTAGAAGACATTCTGCGTACTGTCAACCAATCTTGAATTTTCCGCATATAATTACTGACTGCTGAAATCTTCAGTTAGTTACCCTAAAATGTCTTAGTGGCCCACCGGTTGATCGCGATCGACGTAATGCCCACTCCGGATTTAATGCTACTTGAAACTGAAAAGGAAAATTGAAAAATATTGCGGCCATAATGATAGTTAAAAATAAGAGCGGTGTAGCCAGTGGCTTATCGTCAAGAACTAGTGGTCAAAAGTTCGCGGGTTCCAGTTCTGTTGTCACTAAAGACCAGCTGATTTGAAAGGGCTCACACTTGTTAAATCTGTCGAACTAGAAGTCCTCCGTTGGCGTTGTGTGTAATTAGCAGAGGGAGGTGCCGACCTCATCACCTGACTGAAGCTCAAAATTACGAGATACGTCACGAATAGCCCTCGTGTTGCCTAAAGATGTGGTGTCAATATAACTCTCACTCGTTGATAAAGATTGTTGAAATTAAACATAAAAGATAAATTACACCTAATAAAACACAAGTATGCACTATTTTTTTATGAAATGTTTATTGATACTTCATTCTCTAAGATTATACTTCCAATTCTATGTGTTTCACTAAAGTATATTGATTTTATGGAAATATCTGCGCACACACTCTTTATTTCTTTTATAAAATCTCTTAGAATTTTAAAAATTAATCTCAGATAATTCCTCAAAATAGCTGCCATTCTTTTGTTAGAATTGCAAAAATAAGTAAGAAGAATTTATTGAATTAATCCTTTTTAGAAGTTTCTCAACTAGAATTGATTTTCTCAGACAAATGATCAACTGTAAGTATCACACCAAGCCTCTTTTTTTCTGGTAAGGAATTTCAACTATGGAATCGGCTGAATCACAATGGAAATTCAAATAGAAATTTTTAAGCTTTTGTATTCCATTCTCTGTTATTCGTAGATTTCATAAGATCTCGTGAATTGTAGAAATAACCAATCTATTTACTCTTATGATATAAATAAATGAAATAAGAAAAAGACTAACACTAATCTTTTATATTTAAAAAAAAAATTGGCCCTTCTTATATTCTGTCATTTATTTCATAAAATATACTGAACAAAATCTATTGTAAGGTGATATTTAAGAAATGTAAAGTTTTCATAATTTTTTAAATACTTGTTTTGAATGAGTACATTAATTATTAATATGAATTTGTTTTAATAAAAAAACAATATTTTAGATTTTCAAACATACTTTAAAAAAATTTCAAGTCTGATCCTTCATGAAGAGGGAGATGATGCCCGTTTAATCTGCTGAGGTTCAAATGTCCTCCTGTTGGTGTGATGTTGTAATTAGGAAAGGGGATGTGCGAGCTCAGTTGTCGCCCTAAATTTTAAGATTTAATCTATTTTTAAACTAATTTTATGCTTTTCTAATTTTATTATTGGAAATATATATTTATCGCTTAGTTATAGCGAAAATGAAATTGAATGTAAAACAGAGTACTGAATTAATGTTGTTTTCAAGGTGTTTTTTATTATTCAGATTCAAGTTAACTTATTTAAATCCTTCACTTATACAAATATATAGCCTGAATCATACTCTTCTGAAATTCTGTAGTAGTTTATGTTCACTTTTTGTAAATCATTTCGTTTGAAACATTCACTTAAATTATACTCAAGTTCTAGTAAAAAAAGTTGAAACCTCCAGAAAAGTACCCAAGCGGATCAATGGTTTGAGGTTCAAATAAAGCTATCACGGAAGAATGAGTTTTAGGGATTATTGAGAAGAGTGAATAGTGGTGTGTGAAAGGGATTGTTCCACGTACACAGTGCAAGTCGCTTAACACGAAACTGAAGGGACTGAAATATTTAATAGTACTGACAGAATTTCGGGTCAAAGGATAATGCAAAAGAAACCCTACATATAAAAAGTAAGTTTATTATAGTATATTTTATTATCATATGCATATATTTAAAAAAATAATGAAACAAAAACATTCACAAGAGCTTAAAGAAATTTAAAAAAAAATTGAAATTTTTTTATTAAAAAACAAAAATTTTTTATTGAGTTTTGGGAAAATAATCTGATATTTTTCTTTGCATTGTTTTTTAGCATCATATTGTCAACACTTTGTTTGATATCGTCCATTTTGTTATTCCTTTCACCGTTAGAATGTGCTTCTAAATAACTGCGTATACTTTTCTCGATGTTCTTCATTTAGAATAAGGAGGGAAGAGGAGCTGCATTATTCATTTCCTTTTCGTCGTGGGAATCTGCATCACTGATTTTTTTGAGCTTTGAACAAACCCCAAAATGTCTTTGTCTGCCATAATAATGTCTGTATACACATTATCATCATCTACCGCAATGAATTCTTCCAATAATACGACAGAACGGTCCAATCTGTCTGGTGTTTTCCATATTTTATTTATTCATATAAATGAAATATTTCCGTATTAAGCGATTTTTGGTTCGTGTTATAATAAAAACGATGCATGAAAATATATAGTAGCTTGTCGGGACCGTTGTATTATTTCGTGTTAACCAAGGTTTCGTCATAAGCGTTTCCGCGTTTAACATATTTCACTGAATTTAATTCATGGGAATTGTAAGCGATTGTGTAGCGTGTTAACATAATAGTCGTGATCACAAGCTCGTGGTTGAAGTTTCATGTGACCGGATCCTAGTTCCACTGAAGGCCCACCGTGTAGAGAGAGATACACGTTAAATTTTTCGTGAATCAAAATCCTCCCGTTAAAGTGGGGAGTGACAACTCATGTGCCATCCTCGTCACTTGACCGTGGCTCAAGATTACGAGGCTCAACGCCAACAGCCCTCACGTTACTTAAAAGAGTAACAGACAGACCCACTAAATCCTAAGCAATTATTTTTAAGTGGGAAGGGAAAATATAGAATCTAAAATATCCTCTTAAATGTGTTGTCATTTAATTTATCACTTAATAAATCAACACATACTTAGAAAACCAATAATTACGTGGCACTGCCTTTTATAAGTATTATCAAAACTAAACTAGCGTATTTTCTTTGGAATCCTCTTAGATTATTTTCTTAAATTTGCTTCAGAGAAAGATTTTTTTCTCGTTAGCTAGGTTAATTTTGGGTGCATACCTTTTTCGACGATATTTTGGTTCAATTTAGAATTTTTGGTAAAGAGTTTATAATTTGGTTGCCTCTATCTTTTGTACTTACGTTGTACGATTTAAGTTTTGTGGGAATCCATAAGACAGCTTTATAACTGATCTTAAAAAATTGCCCCAAAATATAGCCAAGATACTATCAAATTGCAATTTTTATCATTTACTCAATGGTAATGTAATGTAATTAATTTCTCTTCTTAAATTATCCAATAATCATCCATCCTGTAGATAAGTTTTAACACAAATGTTTAGCCTCAACCTAAGTGGAAAAGGCAGTACGATTTGTAATACTTGTATTACGAGACGAAAAAAGTCTTAGAAGAGCTTATGTGAATAAAGTACATTGCAGATGTGTGAATCATGCAAAGTTTCAATTTAATTAAACTAGACATGAAAGTAATTAAATGTATTTTCTTCTAAAAAACAAAATTGCATGTATGAGGAAAAAATTATATCACAGAGACTTTTTTTCTCTTTTTTCTTTCAGCTGTTGTATTTGAATACTTTCAAGATGATAAGCTTCAAATATAATTTTATTCCTAGTAGAACGGTTCTTATTCAATTATATGCAATTATATGTCTCCACATTTAAATTATTATGTTCATCACATAATTTACTTAATATGGTTAAGAAATGTTTTCCTAAAATTATCTCTATCTCTAAGTTCAGAAGTTTAAAAGGAAAAAAAAATTATTCAGGCTTATTTGGATCACGTACAAAGAAAAATGAAACTATACAATATTTCCCCATTTTTCACGCTAGCATTGATTCTTGAAGAATACTTTTACAAAGTAGTTTTAATTGCTACTTTCTCAAAAATAATTAATCACCATTAATTCAGAAATATGCATACAAAAACTAAATACTTTTACAAAATTGTAATGGCATTCTAATTATATTTTTTTTTTTTAAAATGGTTACAAAATCTATAATCATCGTTGTTTTCATTTCTTTAAGAGGACGAATCTTATCATAATTTTTGTGCACATCATTAATAAAAATATCGTTAAGTAGCAGTAAAAGTAAATTAAAATTATGCATGAGATCTACTTTCAATTGAATATCTATTTTTCCTGATGTGTTAAAACCACTTATTGTCTTAGCTCAATGGACTGTTTAAGGGAATTTTTTGAAAATAATTTATTGATTTCTTACCTTTTTTTATTATATGCTAATTTAGCATGAAACTATATTTCTCTTCAGACGTCTTTTCCTTTGAAGCCTATTCTATTCTTATTTCAGACATTTTAATTAATATGCTAAAAATTAATTACCGCAGAACTTGCACCTGATTGCAATGACATACTTGAAGTAAGCCTTAGAAAGTAATACCAATGATTTCTGAGAGAAGAGCATTATCATTATATATAATTGTAATTCTTTATCCAAACCATAAAATATGTGCAAGGCTAAAAAAATTTTTTTTTTGCTTATCAAAATAAAATGCATTTCTATATTCAGACTATCCATAATGCTTTAATAGCATGCTCCATTATTGAATACACATAAGAACAAGCCATACGCATCTACATTTCAAATATTTCACAGAAAAAATTTGGCGCTAACACTGTATTTGAAAATTTATTGCTAATTATTCCGTCATTTATTTTATTGTAGTCCATTAGAGAGTACAGGCATGTATATTTAATACATACTAATATAGAAATTTTTACCATTATTTAATTCTACATTGAAAATTGAGCATAATGTTTTGAAAATTGTCTAAACCTTAAAATATTACTCTATTTATTAATTAAATTTGCAATTTAGAGAAATAATTTTTCTTACAATACTCGAATAATTATTTTATTATTGAGAAACAAATACCTTTCCAGAAACAAATAGAATTACTATTCCAAAAGAATGTCTTTATAGAATTGGGATTCGTTTTCAAATTATATTTATCGACATTTCTAAAAGTATAATTCGACTTCTTTACTATAAGGTAATAATTGAACTTTAAATTTAATCTTTTTTCATTAGGTTATGTATTTAAGTATTTTATAATACTTACAATTTTATGTTTTGGAAAAAGTTTGAGGAAAACGTTTAAAGTTTATTTTCTCATTTATCTAAAAATTCGTTATGTCCTCACACTATTTTAATATAAACATGATTTAACTGTTTGAGCTAAAACATACAATGAAATACACTTAACGCTAAAACGCTTTAAGACGAAATATCAGTTAACACGAAATAAAACAACAACCCCAACAAACTACTATGTATTTATTCTTACATTTTTTTCCTGAGATTTCGACGACGAAAATGAAATAAATAAAGCAGCTCTTGTTCCCACATCATCCGAAATGATGAACATCATGAAAAGTATGCGCAATTATTTAGACACACATTCTAATGGTGAAATGAATGACAAAATGGACGACATCAAACAATTTGTTGACAATTTGATGCTTAAAATGATAAAGCAAAGAAAAATATTTTTCAAAAACTCAATTTACGCTTTGTTTTTTAAAAAAATTGAAAATTTTATATTAAATTTAATTAAGTTCTTGAGAATGTTTTTTTTAAATAATGTTTATAAAATACATGCATATATACATATATATGTCAATAAGTTATATTCTAATACACTAAATTTTGTTGAATATATGTGTTTTTGTAATATCCTTTAACACAATAAAATATTTCATCCCCCCCCCTCATTTTCGGGTTAACCGATTTTCACTGTATTTCATTTCAGCTATGTGATTCACTTATTTTAATGAATACCTTTTGCTACCATCAATACCTTTGGCTATCGTCAATTTTACTAATTATTGTTTTCGCGCATTGGATAGAAGTCCGATACAGAAAGATCAGCCGTTGGAACAATATGGCGCCAATATTTTCTCCGTCGCGTCAAAGATGTGAACTTGGCTAAGATTTTACCTAAATTATAACGGTTCAAAAGGAGAAATTCCATTTAAAAAACACAGTATTTGAAAACATGGTTATTTTTATTTTCATACAGAATATGAAATAGCTATTAATTAATTTATTACTTTTTGTGCTCTCAAAAATATGTTATTTTGGCAAAACTGTGTGTGCGTGGGAAGATAAAAAAGAAATGTATGCCAAATTCTTGGAATAGACATGCAAGAAATATGTTATAGCAAAAAAAAAAATCATAACACATTTTAATACATAACAGAGAATTATGAAAAAGCTAGGAATTTTTATATGAGGGCTTATATTTCAAAAATTGAAGTCTGGCAATGGAAAAATTATTCTTATTTCTTTCGAAATTAATTTACTACTACTTTTGTATTCACTAGACACACAGGTTTATTAAGAAATAAGAAATATGTACTTTTTCTGGAATTTCGTTCCGAGAACATAAAACATTTCGAATTGAAATTCCGCATTTTACTTCTTAGAATGGCAGCACAAATGAATGCTAGTTTATTTAAAATTTACGATTCTGACAAAATATTTTATCAACAAACTTATTCACGGAAGCAATAACGTTGTTGTAGTAATTGAGAAAAAGAAAGGGAACTGTTTTTATTAAGAATAAATGACATATTTCAAGAATTTAAAAGTATGAAAATTTTTACTAAAACGTTGTAAGTGTTTATTTTTCTTTTCATTTTATCTCAAGGATATTTATATTTAAATAAAGTAATGTTATACAGTACAAAAGCTTCAAAATTTTGCAAATTTACTCAAATATAGATTTCCAACAGACTCTGTTATATAATCTTTTATTAGAGGATTATATCTTCGATTTAAGATGAAAAATTCTTATTCAGCTTATTTTTTTACTTACATATAAGCCGTAAAATATCTGTGCTCTCACCTCAGATAAATAATTTTATCTTAGCAGCGTTAAAATTATTTCAAGATAAACGCAAATTTAAAATACCAACAAATAAATTAATACGATCATTTTTAAAATTCCTTTTTCGTTTGAAATTTCTTTACGTGGAAGAAAAGTTATATGTTTTTTTTTTAAACAATTAATTTGGCATAAATATAATTTTACATTAAAATTTATTCTACTATTCTAATAAAGATGCTCTAAAATCAAGTTTCTAAAACGTTTAAATAAAGTAAAAATTTTTGAAAGGTAAAATAGCATACACCAGCTGAAACAATCACCATAAGAAACTTCACTATTTTCATGTTAAACGGCAGATAAAGCGTCAGCGTAAGGGAAATGACGCATGTGCTGAGCATCGAAGAAGAGAGAGTAGCAGCCGAAAAGTAAGCCTGAGGTATTTTGAGCACAAATCACTTGTACTGACAACGTGGGTGAGTCCTCGTTTCTTGACCTTGGTCCAAAATAAGGAGGTCCGTCTCCAATAGTTTTTGTATTGCTTCATAGTGTGACATTAATTAAAATAAAGTTAAATTTCAATGAATTGTTCCTTTATAATGAACTTGTAATATAGTAAGTATTTTCTTCCTCTAAGAAATCGATTATTTTTCATATAATCTTTTTTATCTTATGCAGCTAACCATATATAATTCCATATCCCTAAATTTAAAAAGTTAGCCTTAATTTATATTTAACGTTTTAACTTTGATAAAAATTTTATATTGATTCTAAAATTTTAAGAAATAAGAATTTAATTTTCTTAGATCATATATTTGCTATCATGGTAGCAAAATGTATAACACTCATATCTCATTACCTTGACGGTAAACTAAATAAGACATAAGCTCCTTCAAACTAGTCACTGCAAATATCTTGTCACCCGCTTTTGAACAATGGAGTTATCC
>BMAO01035296.1:0-11849 GCA_019973975.1 Trichonephila clavata
AGAATTATTTTGAAGAGAATAATTGAAACGTTTTCTTAATATCTCTTATCTGAATTTTCTTGTAATTAATATGACTGTTGTTATTGAACTGAAAAAATATGTTAAGAAATATTTCACGTATTTTTATCAGATGAAATACGCGTCCAAAATAATTAATAATGTACTAAAAAAATTTTTAATTAAATGTGTTATTTTTTTAATGAAAAAGTATTATGATAAAGGATTATTATAACACTTTATGAAAATGCATTATTAAAAGTCATACATCAATTTATCTATATAAATAACAAGCAATATAAAAAAAATTTTAAGTCACAATTCCAACTTAGTTTAACAAAAAAATTTTACTTCAGTTACTTTTTACAAGATTTTTTTTAACTTGCAATGTATTTATGCAATTTGTTCGGGTAGAATCTTGCAAGTCAATTTTGAAGCTGATATCTTCAACCGATTGAGCTGAAATTTTGTATACATGTTTAGTTTGGATGACAATGCATGTTTTGACTATTTATATTCCGATATTTCAATTAATTAAAAAGATATTAATTAGAAACTGTAAGAAACCGGTTTTGGCACCAACTTCGATTTATTTGCATTGTTGTAACAATGTTATTGTTACAACAATGACAAAAGTTGGCGTCGAAAATCGGTTTTCAGCCAAACTGGAATTTCATAACGTTGCTCTATTGACTGTATTAATTAACTTTGTTTAAAAAATAAATGCTTTTAACATGTGATTAACTTGAAATGTATTATTAAAATCCTAATTTCTACAACGTATGACATTTTTTTTACAAATTTCTATCGATTTTCTTGGATTTAAATTCCAAACAAAAAAAGTAGAGCTATTTTTCAAGTAGATTGGTACATTGTATACCTTTCTCAACGCTGCCAAGTTAAACTGAGATGGAGTATTGTAAAACTTCTTTAAAAAATTTATAAAATTTTGTAATTTAAAATTTTTTTATCCTTTTTTGTACACAAAATACTTTAAAAAAAGACACTTTTCCATTACAAGGATTCATAAAAAGGCAACGAAAAAAATTGCAAAAATCACCAAATGCCAGTAATAATTAATTGTGGTAAATCTACGACAGAATTCCCGAGTTTGAGGGCTTATGGAGCACGAGCGGAAAGGCAACTTTCTGATGCATCACAATTGATAGTTTTCTTTATTTTATAAAAGCAATTTAGTGAAAAACTTTAAGAATATAAGAAAATGCTGTGAAATGTTTTTTATCAGCTAGTATTATTTCCATTTTGAATCTTTCTTTATACAGTGAATACAAACAAATGTCTAGGTTTTCTCTCCCATACATAATAATAATGAATATAAATAACCAGAATCAATTTATAGAATATATTTACTTTTTATTTAAATATATTGAAGGAATACATATATTTTATGTTGCTAATTTCTTATTTTAATGAATATGCTTAAATTATTCAGTATATATATGTACAATTAAATTTATATATATATATATATATATATATATATATATTGAAGGAATAGCTATATTTTATGTTTATTTTTGTGCAAATAAATTTCTAAAAGGATGCAGAATTAATATATAATAAAATTCTGAATATGAATTCTTAACTACTATTCTCCAACTCTACAAGCATTGCCGCGGAAATCAAGTTCTTTTAGATATTTCCTACTCTACGGAATCTTAATCACATGAACATATTGGTTTGACAAATCACAGCTACAAGGCCGTAGATCTTTATTATAGACCAGGGGTGGTGAACCTTTATCAACGCGCCATTTTTTTCTAAAGAAATGTTCAATGAGGTATAGACGTGCCGTCAAATAATTTTGCATTGTGATTATTGGAAAAATAATAAAACTAAATACTAACCACTCAAAACTCTTTATTTCGAAAAAATAATTTTTGTACTGTTTATTTGTAAATGTTTTAGCTATACGTGTAATTCAAATTATAGTAACATTAAGGTGAGTTCCGTTGTTGCAGATCGGATAACAAATATTTTATATTAGGATTGTAAGATGTTACTCTTAGAAGAATGCATGCTGAATTGGAGTCATCTGCCAATCGGTTTTTAAGCAATTAATTATTTTTGACAGGCGGATTTGCGTTTGTTTCAAAATGCCGTTTTACAGACGATGCTATGCATGCTACTAGTCCAGAACATAAAACACACGCCTCTTTGTCGCCTTTATTAATAATGCCATATTTCTAGATTCACCAATTTTGAAATTCTCTGTTACACTTACTATTTTGCCCTTTTTATTCTTTGCTGAACTAGCCATGGTAAATAACACTTAAAAATCATAAATATAACACAAATAAATTTTAAAATACAGTTGCGTCAATGAAATTGACTATGCTATGCGTAGACAAACTTTGCATCATAAGCAATTGTAGTCCACGATGTAACTAAGTCAAGACAATAACAAACGATTGCGCACCGCGACCGATCACTCGCGTTTGATTGTAATATTTCATAGTGAACTTTGTTATTTTGAAATAAAATGCTTACCATTTTGACTACTGGCGTGCCCAAAATATTCTGCCACGTGCCAATGGTTCGCCGGTCTATATCTTCTGTGTGTGTACTATATGTTTCTGTTCTTTTATCTCTAGTCTTGAAAAAGCATCACACGGCAACAACAATTGTAACATTTTTTAATTCCAAAAAATTGTCTCAGCTTTTGTAATGTTCTCTAAAATCAAACAAAACAAGCCTTAAAAATTAAAAATCTAATTCAATTCCGAATTCACATTACTTATTAAATTTAGATTTAGGAATCTTGTGCATTCACTTCGACCTTGTATAAAAATAGATTATTTTTTGCTCCTCTGGTCAAGTAGCTTGCTTTTGGAGAAGCACTTCAAGACACACGATACTTCCGCAAGTCACAGTTAATTAGTAGAAGGTCAGAATTATAGAAATAGAAGAAACTAAGTGTATATTTATAACGAGCTTTCTGCTTCGACGACGCTTCTCTGCAACATGATCACTATGCTTCAGAGGGACCCTGAACGAGATATGTTATTAGTTTACAAACCCATGAAGACGTAACGAAGTGTTTAGCGATCGAGCTCAGATGAAAAAATCACTTAATACGCAACTTTTCTAACTTTACGTAATAGGAAAAGCTTAAGTAACATCAAAATTTATATTTTTACCAATCAAATTTCTAACACGAATCGTGCTTTTTATCTTCCATGTTTCTTTTAATTTTGATGCATATGTTCACATAGATTCTATGTTTTTATAAATCCAAAATTCTTGTAATCTTTTAACCTATGTGTGTGTGAAATTCAGATGAAAGATTTTTATGTTCAAGGCTTTGGAAACATAAGGCAGTAAACAAGTAATACAAAAACAAAAATTAAGTCAAATCGCCTACTTTGAATGAATGAATAGAAAGTGTTTCATTAACGATTGAAAATTTGAACAAGATATATATATATATATATACGAAGAGAGTGAACTAATAGTAGGAATTTGGAAAAAGAGCATGATTTGTCTGCATTGTTGTAGCAATGCACACCCGGTTTAGCTAAGAAACCAGTTTTCGACGCCAACTTTTGTCATCTTTTTAACAGTTACATTTTACAACAATGGAGAAGAATCTAAGTTCACGTCGAAAACCGGTAATTAATGAATTAATATCTGAGAAAACTGTATTAACATCAAGTGTCATTCACTACAAGTTTAAAAAAAATCTATTTGAACTTGATTGGATGAATAGAAAGTATTTTATTAACGATTGAAAATTTGAACAAGATATATATATAGAGAGAGAGTGTGAACTATAAGAGTAGGAATTGAGTAATACTCTATAAAAAAAATTTCCTTATTGTTCTTTACTGTAATGTAAATTTTAGTCTTTGTGTAAATCTTTCTACCAAAATGGCGTGGTCGTGGCAATCAAGTGGGCAAACATTCGTGGACGACATTGTAACTGTTTGGTCATGGTTCGAATCCTGATACCACCGTTTGAGGCTTTCAGGGGGGGGGGTAGTAAAAGACCCAGAATAAGTCAGGAGGTTTTGAGATGGTATGGAGAGGGCAGATTAACCAAATATAGTCGAAAAAGACTAAAACAATGCGCTGATTACTGTACTAACAAAAGTAAACTTTAATACTGGTTACCTTATGTTGATTTATGTATTTAAAATTGTATATTCGTGGCAATAGCTATTTCAGATTTACAAGTAAAAAAAATTCAGGACTTTAGAAAAAAACTAGATTACAAAAAATATATTCTACTAGTAATAGAATATTTTTATAAAATTTAATTCGTGTTTTCACCATGCATTATGTACGCACTTAATTCTCTGGAGTGGGAAGGGGCGGTATCGAAAAATTCATTAGAAAAGGGGGTGCCAGTTCAAAAAGAGGTTGGGAACCTATGATTTAAACCCGGGGTGGGCATTAAGTCGATCTCGATCGACCGGTGGACCGCCAATACATTTTGGGGTGACCACCTGAAGATTAGCAGTTAGTAATTATATACCGAAACATTCAAGATTTTCTGACAGGCAATGTCTGATTAAGTCTTCTACACAGACTATAACTACGAGAATGAACTTTAGATGAACATGTTTTATTTTTTAATACATTTTGAATTGTAATAGTAAATGCATCAGTTGTGTTGTTATTTTATTTGTGGTTATTATTATTATGTTTGTATTTTGCGATTTGCTTTGAACGCCATTTTGAAAAATGTGAGTTTTTCTTTTTTTAGTTATATGTAGGTGCCGTATTTGTTATTAAGTTATTTTTAATATTGTAGACCTTTCTCTTACCTCACCACACCTACACCACTGGGTAGACCGCAGCACCTTTAAAAATTTATAAATAGCCCGTACCCTGGAAAAGTCTGCCCACCCCTGATTTAAACCATGATTCAGGCATTTAATCTCTAGTAGCTCTTTTGAGCAGCTCTACTATGATGGGTTTTTTTCTCATGAAAGTATGTCATTTCCATCCATTTATATTGCAACTCCAATTTACAGCGTTGATTTTTTTAAACCCTAATTGTTTTTTTTTTTATTTTTGTTTCAGGGGTTCGTGAATTCGACGCCCAGAAAGACCCTGAAGTCCATGACTTCCGCAAACAAATGAAGCTGTTTTGCGAGTCCGTATGTGCTGTCATGGGTCCGGGGACTTGGGAACAGCAAGTCTTAAGACAGTATCCTGTATCTATTGAATCTAGTCCAGATTTACCTCACTACTTGCTGGCTAAACTCTATGAAGGCAATCTGGTGCTTGCTATCAGCGTGGAACACCAGACTTCAGAAGTAAGTTTTGTTTTTAACGGGGGGTATGTAGATCAGCGATTCCCAAAAGGGTCTATGTAGACCACCATAGGTATATGACAACCTACAAGGGGTCCGCGGCAGCGAAAAAAAATTATATGGGGGTCCATGAGGTACAAAAGGGGGTCTATGATAGTGGCTCTCATTAAACCAGATTGTGACTTTAATCTTTAAAAAAAAATTTGATCTAGTGGAAAACAGATTTTACATAAGTTTACTAAATTTAGTGAAATTAATTTGTAGTTACTAGTGACTGCATAAATTTTTTTAAGACAAGGTCCATTTCAGTATTTCTTGTTGTGGTTTCTAATGCCACCTGTCTGACGGTGTCAGATGAAGACACACGAAATTCATCGTGGCAAGGGGTGATGTGTACGCCTATCTTTAGCTTTGAGCACCATGCAGGTGACAGTACGAATTGGCTCGGTTCAAACACGACAGATGGCGACACCACCTATCTCCACCTCCACAATTTAGGCATGGAACTAGATGGGAGAGAAATATTTTCCAACCCCCTGCACCCGTGGTTCCTGCTGAGACTGACCACAAGACTTTCGGAACCACTTATTTTACGAGCACGTACTCCATGTGTACTCGGTTGGTATTTGGTGGCATCGAACCTAGGCCTTTCGGTCTGGAATCTGATGCTCTAACCACTAGGCTACCCACGGCCCAATTAAGCTAAAGAACTATAATATTGGACGTCGCGAATTTTCTCAATTTGTCGCTAACAATCTGTCTGGGCATTTTAACTTACGTCCAACATTCAAATGCCCTTTACTCAGATTTTGAAACTAGGTTTGAGATTGCTTTTTTTATAGTAATAAACCACAGAGTAGACAATGAATTCATATAGTCACATTGAAAAAAAAATGTCATATTACAATAGGAACTGATCAGAATAAGCCCTGACGAAGATCTTAAAATAAAGCCTAGAAACGGATATCAGCAACTTTGGATTTAAAAAGACATACTTGTTATTTGTCGCGAGTAATGGAATATCGTGAGAAAATTTTTAATTGCTTTTCCTTGTGAGAGGGAGTTTCAATGAGTTTGCTAATCTCAAAAACAAAAACAAAAGACAGGGGGAAAAAACTGAACACTTACTAACAAAGGAGATTTGGGTTAAACCTGACTAGATTGATATTAAATGTTGGAAATTTGTTATTGAAGCACCAGATTCATTCCTCCCATTAAAAGCATTTGTTTGTTGTTCAGTTATTTTATGTGTTAATTTAATTCCTTAACATGTGCTTCTTTAGTTTTAAGCACTACACGTCACTACAATTATAAATTTTTAATTTTTTTTAAAGTAGTAGTACCAGCTGTCAAAAAAGACATTTAAGTTTGTAAATTTCCAAAAATTCAATATTAGGTAAGCAGGGGTCTACCTGAAATCGAAAAAACAGGGCAAGGTAGAGACAAAAAAAGTTTCGGAACCTCCGATGTAGATGATTCATTTTCTTGTTCTTGAGATATGCATCGGAACTTACTTATTACACCGTCGACCCATTTCGTCAAATCAAAAGACGTCGCCAATTTTAAAGAATGTCACCAAATGCTATCATCGTTAATATTCTGTTCGAACATGCGCGAGAACGGTTTCTACTATTGGTTGTTTATCGCACCATTTGGCGACGTATTTTTGATTTAACGAATTTGGTCGATTATGTAATACGTAAGTACAAGTACTTATCCGTCCTTGTTTGTCAGAGCCATCGTTAGGATTGGCTACGCTTGTTAAATAAAACTGAGTAGTACTACATATTAGAGGTATTGATTATACCGTCAACGAATTTCGCCAAATAAAAAGACGTTGCCAAATGCTGTTAATACTTCATAACCTCACTTTTTTTTTTCTTCTTTCCTTTGTAATGTGTGATTAATACTTACTTCTGTGAGCCCCGTGTGATACTTTGTGTTGCACGGGGATTTTATAATTGCTTTCAATTTTAAAAAAGGCTGTTATCGTTTCTGCAAATGCATGAAGATAAATTCTCGCTTATACTACTTTCGTATCAGCACGTTGACAAACAATTTAACGAAGATTAAAAAGAATTGAATAACGTATTATAAAAACAAAAACGTACACTTGAAATTAACAAAAGATATAATAACTACATTATTCATACGTCCAAATGCTGTCATGCATATCCGCGATATTTTGCCACTTTGCTGAACTAAATAGTATTTCGTGTTCTTTCGTATTTGATCGAAATACTCTACTCCAACACTACTCACAGAAAATACATCACAAATTTTAATAATTTTTTTAAAGTAAAATAATAGGTACTTACGTATTATACTGTTGACCAATTTCTCAAATTCAAAAGACGCTCCAAATACTATAATTTTTATAATAATTATGTTTGAACATGCATAGAATGACTTTCCGCTATTGGCAGCATATCGCTACATTTAGCGGTGTCTTTTAAATTGAGAAAATAAGTCGACGGATAAATACGTAAGTACCAAGTAAGTCTCAAAGGAAAGTGCTGAGTCGAGTTAAGTTGGTTTCATAAAACTTACATATATGTGGCTACCAAAATGGCTCGTTTATCCATAATTTGGATGGCAAAGAATTTATTCTGAACAATACGATGTTTTCTCTATTCAAAAATGTTTTATATTACTAATATTTTTTTGTATAAAAACATTCTTCAATGTTTAAAAACCGTATAAAAGGCAACAATGAAAACGTCCAAGAATCTTTCTTATGCCATGCCGTGTTCCCTTTCTTCAAGTAGATTCAATTCAAATTTGAAGTTAGTCTTTTTTTTACAGCATTTTAAGAGTTAAGCATTGATTACAATCACACTTAGTATTAATTTAATAATAATTAATAGTAATAATAATCATTAGTAATAATAATTAATTAATAGTAATAGTAATTAATCATAGCATTACATTAAAAGTTTCCTTTTTTTTTCGTAAAAACATCCTTACATGAGCGTATGTATGCACGCTTGTAATAAATCATTAAAAGATTAAAGAAATAATATATTCTTTTTTATCTCGATTAAGTAGTCTGTAACTTGTAGAATAAATAAATGAAGATCACAGCTATTCGTTTTAACTAGTAAAAATTTACATGTTTCAAAGTAATCAAGAATTAAACATTTTATATCATATTCTTAGTGAGATGCGAAAATTGCCATCAATGTTCTACTACCGATCAAAAAAAGTTCTTTTGAATTTATACCTTTTTAATAACCCGCTAAAACTCTCCCATTCCTCCAGTCAGTGCTGAGCGAATCAAATTCTACTTCTCGTACGCCTTAATAACTTTTTACACTTCATATATTAATATTTTAACCAAATATCCAGTCTTATTAAAGTTCGTATAAAGTTCCCACAGTTCCATTTAAAGGTAGAAGAAAAAAGTCTCTTTACTGTACGGAAAAGAGTTCCTCCTTGAGTATTGATTTTACACACGGGCAACTCCAGAGTAAACATTTGAACAGCAATCGCGATCCAAAAATAAAGAAAAATCGCCAAAAATTAAGACGAAAGTAATCTTTTATCTAGAGTTTGGAGATTAGAAAACACCTGAAATGTATTCGTTGGGTCATTCAAAGAAATGAAAAGAGGGGTCGAAATTACTTTATCTTTACAACTAGCGGGGGTGAAAAAGCTTTTTAAAAGACCTTTCAAGAGTTTCTTGAAGTGTTTGTTCCGTTTCGATGTGAATTTTAATTAATCTTAATTACACTTTTCAATGTGCTGTGTTTTACGGCCGCCAACCGTAAGAGATTTTTAACTTTTTTTCCCCCAGAAAAATCCTTTTTCACGCTTGCTTCTTACTAACGAGTGCATATTAATTAAATTACTCTCTAGGGAATAGAGGGAATGGACGACCAGGAGTTTAAAAAAAGGCAAATCAATAAAGAAACGATTGTTTGTGAAAAGAATGATCATTAGGCTGTAAATGACGTTGCATAATTTTCGAATTTTACATCATATCTTAAATGACGACATTCACGCACTATTTTTTTTACTTGAAGCCATTTCTTAAATGTATTTTCTGAATCTTGCTGCAATAAAAATCAAGTCACGAATTTGAGTTTTAAATAATGGCTTAAAGTAAGTGAATTTCCATGCAAAATATATTGTATTATTGTGTGAAGTGATTACGCTGTAAAAAGTTCACATAAAAAGTTTTAGTAGCGCATGAGTTAGTCTAATAAAATATCGTAAGGAGTTTTCCGATTGCTATTTTTAAAAATGTCTTACGTAAGTATTCGAAAATGCTATTGAAAATAAATGCAAAGTATGCATTACTAAGAACTTTCAGAAATTCATTTTTGAAAAATTTTATGACTAACAAGTTTTGATATTTAAAACTTTTCAAATGATACCAATAAAAAAAGAAACAGACACCAATTGGTGATAATTCCAGTTATACTAAATTGCATTATATCCAAGTACTCTCTAGTTTTAGTAATTATTTAATTATTTACGTTTTTTTATAAATTGGTTTCAAATTTTTAAATGCCTTTATTAACTAAATGGAATGATGCGTATATTTTACTTAGCAAGGCTTACAACTCTCTAAAAACTATAGTCTGAAATCCAAATTTCATTGTATTTAAATTTACTCGATACCTTAGTTTTGTAAAACATTTAAACAATTCGATTTATGTTAACGGTCTATGTAGCTTCCAATTTAGGATACAGCTAGAGAAAAAATATTTAATTGTAAGTGGGTGTGCTTTAAAAAAAAAGGAAGTTTATAAGAAAAATAAGATTTACATCAGTACCTCCCACGTGTTTTTCTTCCTTGGAACCCCTCTTACTATGACTAAATACACATTATATAAATACGCCTTCAAAGTAACACATAAACGGTAATATGTTTACTTTCATTTTCTAGTTCGTTACTGTATTGTAAGCTTGGATCTGTACAAAGCATTGAGAATTCATTAAGATTGTTAATCAACTTGGGTTAGCTGTTGACACACCTATTTTTTGATAAAGGGATCCTTTATTTTAATTCCAGAGGATTTCTCTTCCTCTCTCTCCTTTCTCTTTTCATTCTCTCTCCTTTCTTATTCTCTTTCTCTATCATTTTTTCTCTCTCTCACTCTCTAAAACATTCTCTGTCTCCCTCTGTATATCTTTCTCATTTCTCTCACACACTCATTTTCTTTCTCTCATTCTCTCTCGTACACTCATTCTCTTTCTCTCTAATTTTCTCTCTATCATTTTCTCTTTCTCTCACTCTCTCTAACATTCTCTGTCTCCCTCTGTCGTTCTCTCACACACTCATTCTCTTTCTTACTCACTCTCTCATTTTCTCTCTATCATTTTCTTTCTCTCTTTCTCTCTCATTCTCTTACATTCTTTCTCTCTTACATTCTCTCTCTTACATTCTTTCTTTTGCATTCTTTCTCTTTCATTCTCCTTTTTCTCTCATTCTCTTTCTCTCTATTTTTTCTCTCATTCTCTTACATTATCTCTCTCTCTTACATTATTTCTTCTACATTCTTTCTCTTTATTCTCCTTTTTTCTCTCATTCTCTTTCTCTCTATTTTTTCTCATTCTCTTACATTCTTTCTCTCTTACATTCTCTATTCTCTTACAATTTTTCTTCTCCTTATATTCTCTCTCTTTCTTACATTCTTTCTTTTACATTCTTTCTCTTTCATTCTCTTTTTTTCTCATTCTCTCTCTCTCTCTCTTAGATTCTTTCTCTCATTCTCTTTCTCTCTCGTTCTCTTTTTCGTTCTCTTTCTTTCTCTTCTTCTCTCTCGTTCTCTTTTCTCTCTCTCTCTCATTCTCTCTATATAGTTTAATATATCATAGACACTCTTCATTTTTCGCGAATTAGAGCAAGTTTTGGCCCAATCTGACCTAATATGTTTTTCGTGTAGGTAAATTTAACCAAACCTTTTTTGCTTCAGCGTAAAATTGATCAACCGAGTTGTGCGATTGTAATGCGTTTTAAATCCTATTTTTAAACAATTACGGTGTAAATGTCAAGGCTCTTCTAGTTGATTTTCAACAATTCTAATAGGAATTTCAATATTCCTAATTTTAAAATTTTAATGTAATTTTGATCTGGAAAGGTTCTAGAATGAATTAAAATCATAAATTTGTCATATTTGGCTTTTTTTTCAATATGACATCTTAAAATTTAGATACATTCAATAAATATGTAATTTTTTTTCGTTTGCATATATTAAATTAAAAATAGCATTTCGTATTAAACTATTAAATATGAATATTATACATCTTTTTCTATGTAAAAAAGGATGTTAATTTGAAATAGAAATTGCATTACATTGTTTGAAATATAAAATACATTAAATACTCTTTCATTAGTGAAATTTGTTGATATTTTTTTTATTAATGAAATTTGTTAATCCTTTTTCACCTAAACATTATTTTTCTCCTTAAACGATTCTTTTATTCTACTTTAGATAGAATATTTTTCCAAATGAAAAATATTCCATGAATTATTTTCTTTGGGGAAATAAAGCGAAGGAATCTTTAAAATGTAAATTATCGAAAGTTTAAAAAATCTAAACCTTAAAACCGAAATTTTTT
>BMAO01035297.1:0-21187 GCA_019973975.1 Trichonephila clavata
AAAAATTTAAAATCAATTCCTCTTTAGGTCAATAAAGAAAATTTATTTTATTTATTAAATTTAATTAAAAAATTAATGTTCGAAAAAATGTATTAACATCAAGTTTTATCCACTGCAAGTTTATAAAACTGTATTTGAACATGAGTCGATGAATAAAACAAATAAGTATTTTGAAGCCAAGAAAAAATTCGCTAGAAAAACATACGGGCCCATCTGTTGCAGCAATTCTAACTTCGTCAGAAATAACTCAGAATAAATTTTAAGTTAAAAAATAAAATTTACAATTAGTGAATTAAAATTTTTTTTAAAAAAACTACTTTTCTTTAAGTGTCATCCATTACAAGTTTAAAAAATGTATTTGAACTTGAGTGGATGAATAAAAGAAATTTATTAACGATTGAAAATTGAACAAGATATTAATTTGAACAAGATAAATAAATATATTGAAGAAAGAAAGTGTGTGGAAACTAATAGCAGGAATTGAAAAATAGACAAAATAATGCTAACAAAAAAATGAAAGCATAAACGTAGAGGTTATCTAAATTATTTAACAGTTCCTGGAGGTCTACATAATCAATGATGATTTAATATCAGAACTAGGCCCTTATTGTGATATGCTAAAATTTTTATGTGAGAATGGAAATATTTTTTACAGTAATAAAATACCTAACACAAATTTAAAAATTCTGCATTTTACAACCTGCGATAAGGGGCTGCGATAGATTTTCCATCACTGAAGCTGATCATAAGTATAAAACATTTCTTAATAGATGAGTAAAATATATCTTAGTTTGTTTTGAATTTATTATTTAGTAAAACCAAAAAAGGGATTCATTTTTAAGTCTATAAAGATTTGGTTTTCTTTATCAGATAAAGAAACCTTTTTGAAAGATAACTTTCGAAAATTATAATGTTGATCTTTTCATAGTTAGGAATTATCAAATACATTAACAAAATAAAAAAGTGAAGAATATATGTTTTTTAAATGTATTATTATATCATATATAAGACACTACATTTTTTATAAAAATGAATATTTCTTGAATTCTAAACAAAATCTCTCTGGAATTCATTATTAGACAAAATTAGAGAAGTAATAAACACGTCTGAATGCGAATAAATAATTAAATAAACTATTGCCAATTTCTAATATGAATCATATAAGAATCAATATAAAGTTTATATAAATTAGGTAAAAGTATTAAAGTATATTTCAACGTGAACAAAAAAAGTATTTAAGTTTTATAAAATGATAACAATATCATCACAAAAAAGTATAATATTTCAATGAAACTTAATCAAGATTTCACGCATTTTTAGTGTTTAGCAGTGTTTAGTGTTAGCATTCATTCATAAACTTTATTCAATACTTTTGAAGTGATAATTGTATCCAGGTTTTCTGATTTATAGGAAGTTTTAATAATCCTGTATGTGCCTCCTTTACATCAAATTTAGGAAAATATTTCCCAAATCTAAAGTTTTTTCAACCATTGATCAATGCTCTTTTGATATATCATCATCTTCATAAATTCTCAGTTTAAAGGAAATAATTACGGATAGGATTTCCTCTTTTAATCGTTTTCTCTTCAAACCCACAATTAAATGGCATACTCGTAAGATCAGACCGAAATATACTAAATTTTCATTTTCTATTTGTAATTATGTGCGAAGGACTTTTAGGTTTCACAAATAGCTTGAGAACAATGCAATTATTTCTTTTAATTTCAAATCCATACGCATTTTTCGCAATTGCTAAGATTCATAATTTGATTTAAATAGAAGGACTCGAAGCAAAGAAAAAAATACTTTAACTTGTTTTCGTTATTTATTGCATACACCTCTGAAAAACAATCCTATTTCTCAATGCAGCTCAGCTTTTGAAATATTTATAATCGAAATTAAACTCTTCAAATAAAGTTAAAACTAAATTTTCCATGTTTGTCCTCACTTTTTGTGTATAACGTTCTTTAATACTTTCGTGGGCCCTGTATTCCTCTTTTGAATTTCTCACATTTTTTTATGTTTTATTTAACAATGGCATTTAAGGAAATGTATTTTATTTTGCCGAATTTTATGTTTATATTTAAATTTAAGGGGTGGGAAGAATACTTCCCAAGGAACCATTTCACCGTCCATTCCCAAGGAACTATTTCACCGTCATGAAGAAAATTAAATTTAATGGTGATTATTTGCCGTGAAAAGGTGAGAAGCACATCGCAATGCACAAGGGGGCATTACATTCTGCACAGATGTAGCGGGTCTTCTTTTCTTGCTCCTTTCTGCTACGTTTCCTACATCGTCTGTTGTTGGAAATCATCTTTGGCATCTGATTTCCCACACTGGCTAAGGGCACATCATCCGGAATTACACACTTATTTGCTTGGAAGCTAACAGGACACCCTTTCCTTTTTCTTGAGGAATAAACTTTTAAATACATGGAGAGTTAATGCTATACGCCTTCGTTCAAAAGAAAAACTGGTGCTATAGATAACTGCCTAATGAAATAAATGTTCTAATTTTTCAAATATATAAATTGTACATGCCTTTTATTTATGACGCAAAAGCCTTTTTACATTTTACTGCTAGACCTGCTACTTATAATTCAAATTAAACAGTTACTCTCACAAAATGTGCAAAAATGTATAAGAAATAAGTAAATATAGTTACACTAAAAATAATAGTTTCTTTACTTATTATCTAAATATTGTATATTTTTTGTCAACTAAATCATCCATTTTTTCAAATAGTACACAAACTGCACCTGGCTTTTTCAATTCCTATTATTAGCTCACTCTCTCTATATATATGCTCAAATATTTAATCGTTAATAAAATATTTTCTATTCATCCAATCAAGTTCAAATAAATTTTTTTAAACTTGTGCTTGATGACACTTGATGTTAATAAAGTTTTTCAAAGATTAATTAATTAATAAAATTCAATTTTAATTAATTACCGGTTTTTGACGCCAACTTAGATTCGTCTCCATTGTTGTAACAATGTAATGACAGAAGTTCGCGTCGAATACCGGTTTTTCAGCCAAACTAGCCAAACCGGGTGTGCATTGTTACAACAATGCAGACAAATCATGCTCTTTTTTTCAATTCCTACTATTAGTTCACTCTCTCCCTATATATATACACACACACAAATTAGTTATAAACCTAAGATAACTATAGTCATGATAGAATAAAGTCTTAGCGACAAAAGTAATAAAGCAAACTCCTGGCCTTAGGAACCAGGATTGCAGGTTTAAACAAAGTTTTTCGGCCAGCCAACCTTCACTTGAATTTGTCAGTACTCTGGGTCATAGGGAAAGTAAGAATTTCTAGAGAAGTTTAACTATTATTACAAATAAAACCATAATCTATTAATAAAATGATAATATTATAGCCTATAATAATTACTAGAATATGTTAAACAAAGTTAACAATTATATAAAGACTTATCACGGGAGTACAGCAAAACCATTTCCCGGACAACAGAAAGGTGAATATCAGTAACGCATAAAATTAGTAAGTTTTGATAAAATAACATTAAGTCTATATATAAAAATTTAAAAACTCTAAATTTTGTTTTAAAATTTATAGAAAATAAAAGTACAACCCAGACATATACAATTAATTTTAAATAAAATATAATATTGTTAACTTACTTAGCTTGAGGCGCCATCTATCGATTAACTGTACAACTAATAACATATTTCTTATACTTAACTGTTAGGTGTATAACATTTTATAAAGTTAGCAGGGTATCCATGTTCCATACAATGTTTAATAAAGTTATTAAAATTTAAATATATATTAATTTTATCACTAAATAATACGTTATTACGATAAATATAATAGATCATATTATTTCTAAGTATAGATATAGATAAACAATAATTGAAATATGAAAATTCTATTATATCATATGCAAGTAATATAAAAATTATTATTTTTTTTCCCTACTTTGAATGGATGAATAGAAAGCATTTTATTAATGATTGAAAATTTGAATCGATTTTCAAATTCCATTTTTCAATTTTTCAATTTCAAATTCTCAATCGTTAATAAAATACTTTCTATTCATCCATTCAAAGTAGGAATTGACAAAAAAAAATTTTATATTACTTGTATGTGATATATCATTTTCACATTTCAATTATTGTTTATTATACAATATTAGATTGTTACTGTACAGATATAATAGATAGTTACTGCACAAAATATACAGAAGTTTTCGAAAAACGAAAGTGTTATTACAATAAAAACAGTATTTTACTCACATTTGCAGTAGAATCGTTGAAGAATACAAAAGTCACATCGAAACAGGTGTCATAGAAGAGCAAATCTCACACAACGTTTTCAAAACAGAAATGCTAATTATATTCATTCGATCGAACAATAAATGACAGAACAAAACTGATGCAGGAATTAGTCTTCCCGTCATTATAATAGCAATCACAGGGTGGACCCAAATTCATGGTATAAACTTTAAGGGTATATACATGACATTGTAACAATCATTTATTGTACAGGAATGTATGGGCGCAAGTGAAGCGGTGAGGCACAAAGACAAAAAATAAAATACGAAAGGAAAGACAAAGTGTTTATTGAAAGCGTCCTTGACAAGTGTAATGTTTACAATAACTGTTTATAATTACTCCCACCAGTAGCGATACATGCTTGAAAGTGTTGGAAGAGCGATTGGCGTACACATTCAAAGCTGCCAGAACATTCACGCACACGTGCAGTAGGTTCGGATATTAGAACAGCGAGATCCTCATCTGAGTCAAGTGGAGTCACATAAACAAGATTCTTCAGATGTCCCCATAAAAAGTAATCGAGGCTCGATAAATCGGGAGATCTGGGTGGACAAGGGACTGGTTCACTATGCCCAATCCATCGTGCCCCAAACGTGGCATTCAGGTAAGTGCTGTAGTGGACTGGTGCCCCATCTTGCTGAAACCACATGCAGTTACGAATGGCGATCGGAGCATCCTGGAGCAGTTCTGGTAACACCTATTACAGAACAAATAAAATTACATTTGCCATTAAGTAGCGTTGGTAGAAAGTATGGGCCAATCAAAAAGTCGTTGATAATACCATCCCTCACATTCTCACATAATCGCTGTTGATACGCATGTGCTCGAGCTGCATTTGGATTCTCGGTTGCTCGCACATGGGAATTGTGCGCATTAAAGACACCATCGTTTATAAACGCCGCCTCATTTGTAAATAGCACATGAGATATGAAGTCCGGCTGCAGCGCACATTGTTGCACCACCAATTGGCAGAAGTTCAGGTGGAGAGAATAGTATGCAGGATTCAAAACTAGTATTCTCTGAAAATGAAAGGGTGCAAACGATTTTCGTTTAAATTTCTACAAACGGTTCGATGACTCACACTTACGTGATGAGCAATAGCTCTGGTACTTGACTCGGGTCTATCAGCCACAACGCTCAAGATGCTTTCTTCTAGGCTTTGACTCCGTACAGCTCTTCGTCGACCAGCATCATGTTTGGTGACGTGGAACGAACCTGTTTTCAAAGTTGACGATATAACCACTGAAAAATTATGTGATCCGTCATTCATCGATCAGGAAACTGTGTATTATACATTCGTAGCGCATCTCCTCCGTTACCATTTGCACGGTCATACATGTAATGCATGTCTGCTTTTTCGGCATACGTAAAGTTTCTCCTTCGTAAACGTCAGCACAATAGTGAATGGTGCTTTCTCCTACAGAGACGCATTATGTTGAACGGTGGCTAGACATCTACTGCTCCCTACTGGCAACGAAACTAACCGATAACTTCATTTCTCTTTTCTTTTATTTCCCCTGTTTGCACGTCCTCGCGTCACTTGCACCCATGCATTCTTATGCAATGAATGATTGTTACAGTGTTCTGTATCTACCCTTAAAGTTTGTACCAGGAATTTTGGACCAACCTGTATTATAATACGTTTTGCGATATCCACAGGTGTACTTTGTAAGATCACGTAGATGGGAAGTAATCTTCCCAAGGCCCACTAAAGGGTTAAGTATTGGGTCATACTGAAGGACAGAAAAAAATTTTCAAATTAGATAATAATATTTTCACACGAAAGCAAAAAACATGGACAGGAAAAAAAGCCTTTCGAAAACAGTTTCACACGGGAATTTACAAAATCTTGCCATTCACAATAGATGTCACTTGTGTCAGAATCGATACAAAATTGAGAGAGATTTATTCTCGTACACACACACAGCAATACATAACAAAGAAAATATTTAATAGAATTTCTTAGGAACTAAAGACACACGTTTAAAAAGCGATGCACGGCTAAAAGTTTCTGTACTTAACAATAAATTCGACGAAATAAAAACTCGCCATTACTGTCCAATCAAAAAAATAATTAAAAATTAGACTAATTAAATTTTTTTCAAAAACTTCTATGTGCTGTAAAATACTATGTCGTATCTTAATTCTGTGTTGTGTCTATGTTGTCTTAAAAATTCTTTCATTATTCTAGTGAAAATCAGAGGCTCTTCTTTCAAAGGATTTTTTGTTGTGGCATTAGACGCTGACACTCATGAGCGAATCGGCAAATTTTTGGATGCAACTGGTATGGAATCAGTACCTTGCTCGGCTGTAACACATACGGATGGCAGACCAAAAATAATGGCAACAATGTTGTGGCAACCTCCTGATGATCGAAAGCGAGGAGAAGTTCTCTTTTTGTACGTACTTTTTTACTTGTTTATAATCTGAATTTGCATTTGCCTGTCTTTAAACGATTCATTAATTGTTAAAAAAAACATAAATATATAGAAAATAGATAACTGGTATCCTTTTTAATGACATACGAAACCCAGGGACGTCTTAAGGCATGGGCCAACTGGGCTCGGGCCCAGGGCCTTGTTTTGTTCTCGACTCTGAGTTAATAAAATCATGATCCGGATAATTTGAATGGTCAAATATTATTCCCGTACATATTATCCGAAAAACAGGGAACTTTAAACTGGATGTTAACTGGCGAAAGTGGTAAGATTGTATTATTATGTGATGAAATTGTCTACATCTGGGCCTTGGCCTATTACCATAAACAATCATTCAATTAATTTAGTCCAAGTTCAGCGTTCGGGCAAGCAGGTTTGTTCCTAGGTTTTTGAGATTGAGTTGTGCATATTTATTTGTTTCAAAAACGAGTATTTGACAATTCATGGTATATAATGTAGGGTGATCTTAGGTAAGGCCTACTTTTCATTGGGGCCCAGGGCCTCAAAGAGTTTTAAGAAGTCCCTGATGAAACCATACATCTGTATAAACAAATCTATAAAATAATTGTGTTTCACTTTTCAACACTTAAAACTTTTAAGCGACCTTAATAATATATTTAAAAAGTATTTATTTTGTGTAAATTAAAAAAAAAACTTATATTCGAATAAGAAAAGCAGATTTCTGATAAAAAATTACTATTTATCTATAAACTTTTGAAAATTCCTGAATTGTGTTAAAAATAGTTCATTTAGATAATTAATTCTTGTAAGCGACGGATTTTTTAAAGAAGAAAAAATAAAATATAAAATATCTTAAATTTTAAACAACAAATGAAAGATTTTCGCAGAGAAATGAAGCAGTTTTTGCAAAAACTGAACATATTCAAAAATAATTTTTTTCTTTCACATTTTATCTGCTCATTACTGTGCCAAGTGTAAACTTCTGATAGAAATTCAGTTTTCTGTGACGCAGTTTTTCATTTTTCATGCTTTGTGATTAAGACCATGAGAACTTTTGACTCATAAATAAATTTACAAGATACCGTTAAAGAGAATGTTTTTCTTTGTAAATATCTTCATTTAGCATTTTTTTACACATTCTAAAGGCAATGGAAAGATACTTAAAACTAAACTCAATTGAATTAAATGGTTTGGATTTTTAACTATTAAAAACACGTTATTAAAACAAAAATCTTTTCTGTCTCATTTACTATCCATCATCTTTTTACCTTTTTGTTAGCTAGCAACATGCGGAAATCTACAGAATATTGAAATAGTATAATAAAATAATAAAAACATTAGGAAATAAATTATGTGCATTTGATATTACTATTTTCCTAGTTTTCTATTAAACAAGCATTTCAAATTATTTCATAAATTAATTTATGTTTTCTAAAAAAATTTTTGTTTTTCTGTTATTTGAAATTTGAGTTTTCGTAAAAAGTTATTTTATACATTTTAAGAAAATTCTTGATAAGGCCATATATATATATACTAGCTGTTACCCGCCCGCTTCGCTGGGTATTTCATGATGTTTTATAAATTTTTACTGCTTATATATATGTATAAATTGTTGATATCTAAGTCCTAGCATTAAGAATCCGATTGAATTGAAAAATATACTTATACCTGTAACTGTCACCTGTTGATAAAAAAAAAGGCCAGAACTCATCTAATTTGTATCTTCTAAAAATCTCTAAAATTGAAGCGTAGAATGATGTTTGCTCTTTCGTATTTCAAAAACCAAGTGGATTCCCGCAAAACCAATTTTCGGTGGATCTCTACTCCGTAAATTGAACATGCAAGCCAAATTTCAAGTCTAAATCTAACAGAAAAAAGCAAAAGTTTTACTATAAATATCCCCGTAATCCCGTTGAGAGCCATTTTCCAAAATTACTGCTCTTAGCGGATTTCCATTCAACAAAAGAAAAATACAAACCAAATTTCATTATTATAGTCCTTGTAGCTCGAAAAAAGTAATTTTTTTTGTCAATACGTCCCAGTAACCCCTGCAACCCCCAGAACTTGATTTGCTTAAAATTTATTCTTAGTGGATCCCTATTCAACAAAAGAAACATGCTTAACAAATTTCAAGTATATGGGTCTAACAATTAAAAACATGAATTTTTTTTTGTAACTCCTCTTGACCCCTCGCAAACATTTTTAGGGTCAATTTTCATTTTACTCTTTGTTAGAGGAACTCTATTTCATGAAAGGAACATGCCTACCAATTTTCAAGTAGGATGATCAAGTAGTTTAAAAATGGTAATATTTATCGATTACGCCTCTTAATCTCCCGAAATTAAACTTAGTAGTTGATATTCGAGAAACCCATTTTGTAGCGGTTCTCTACTTTACGAAAGGAATCTGCTTATCAAATTTCAAGACTATACGTCTAACAGTTTAAAAATGGGGATAATTGTCTATAACGCCACTTGAGCCCCCGCAACGCCACTTCTGGGTCTGTTTTCACAAAACCTATTTTGTAGGGGAATTGCACTCTATGAAAGGAATCTGCTTAGCGAAATTTGAAGACTGGTGCGTCCAATTAATTAAAAATGCAAAAAAATTATCAATAACGCCCCTTGAACCCCCGCAACACCACCTAGGGGCGATTTTCACAAAACACATTTTGCAGTGTATTTCTATCCTATGAGAGGAATCTGCTAACCAAATTTCAAGACTGTGAGTCTAATAGTTTAAAAAAAGAAATAATTATTTTATCTGCCCTTAAACCCCCGCAACACCCCTTGGGGGTCAATTTTCTCCAAACCCGTTTTGTAGCGGATATTTACTCCATGAAAGAAACATTCCTACCAATTTTCAAGCAGGTAGGTCAAATAGTTTAAAAACGAAAATATTTATCTCTTACGCCACTTATTCCCCTGCAACGCCACTTAGAGGTCTGTTTTCACAAAACCTTCTTATAGCTGATCTCTACTCTATGAAAGAAATCTCTTTATCAAATATAAAGACTGTGCGTCTAATAGTTTAAAAATGGAAATAATTATCTATAACGCCCCTTAAGTCCCCTCAACGCCACTTGGGGGCAATTTTCACGAAACCCATTTTTAGCGTATCTCTACCCTATGAGAGGAATCTGCTTACTAAGTTTCAAGACTGTACGTCTAATAACTTAAAAATAGGAATTTATAACGCCCCTTAAACCCCCGCCCCCGCAACACCCCTTGGGGGTCAATTTTCCCAAAACCCATTTTGCAGCGGATATTTACTCCAGGAAAGAAACTTACCTACCAATTTTCAAGCAGGTAGGTGAAGTAGTTTAAAAACGGATATATTTATCTATTACGCCCCTTACTCCCCCGCAACGCCACTTAGATTTCTGTTTTCACAAAACCCGTTTTGTAACTGATCATTATTCTACGAAAGGAATCTATATATATATCAAATTTAAAGACAGTGCGTCAAATAGTTTTAAAATGGAAATAATTATCTATAACGCCCCCTAAGCCCCTGCAACGCCACTTGGGGGTCGATTTTCAGCAAACTCATTTTGTAGCGGATCTCTACTCTCTGAAAGGAATCCGCTTACCCAATTTCAAGATTGTACATCAAGTAGTTTAAACATGGAAACAATTATTATTTAAGCCATTAACCCCCCGTAACGCCCCTTGCGTTTCGAATTTCGGAAAATCCTTTCTTAGCTGATGTCTACTCTATCAAAGGAACATGTCTACCAAATTTCAAGTCTGTAGGTTGAATAGTTCCAGAGATTTCGTGATTAGTCAGTCAGTCAGTCAGTCAGTCAGTCAGTGAGTGAGTCGCTTTTCTCCTTTATATATATATATAAACAGTTTATATATAAATACTACTACTTATGTATAGTTTTATGGTAGTATTTAGAAATTGATATGGCGACATTTAAAAGTCTTTAAATATAATTATGTAAATAAATACGTTGATAAAATGTTTACATGTGTTGTTAACAACATGAAATGGTTATTCTGTAGTTTTATATTTAATCAAGCAAACCTTAATAATGATAATCTGTTATATAAGCAAAAGTATAAAGTTTATAATATTATTGAAAATACACTGTTCAAAAAAAATTATAGGAGCTCATGAATTTAACGAAATTACGCAAATAATTCTTCTGGTAGTTAACGTAAAACAAACATCCATAGATCAAAATGTAGCAGAAAACAGGAGAAGAAAACTTCGTACGCAAATCAAAGTACATGGGATCAAAAACTAGAAAAAGAGAATAAATGGAATGGATTTCATAGAAGCTGTCGTTTTTCTTTGTTTCATTGGGGAAGTTCAACATTTCGGCTGTTCATTTGAGAAAAGAGAACTGGAAAATGTCACAACTTGATCTAGAGAAATCCATGGCTTGGTATATCATCGGAAAATGGGAATCCGGGCAAAGGCAAGACACGTAGCGGATGCTGTTTGAAGTGGCAAAAAGTGCCATTGTAAGACTGTTGAATTGATTCTAAGAAATAGGGC
This sequence comes from Trichonephila clavata, assembly GCA_019973975.1. Taxonomy (NCBI): domain Eukaryota; kingdom Metazoa; phylum Arthropoda; class Arachnida; order Araneae; family Nephilidae; genus Trichonephila; species Trichonephila clavata. Next base: position 11,217 of record BMAO01035297.1, read on the forward strand.
ATATTCGACGTCGGTCAGGATAAGGTCCTCCACGGGTAACCACGGCAAATATTAACCGATATATCCTGTCAACAGCTCGTTGAGACAGAACAGTCAATGCGACACGGATTCAAAGACAGTTTTTTTTTCGGCTACAGGACAAAAGGTCTCAAGCCAAACAATCCAAAATGTGCTTCATGCGGTCTGTCTGTAAGCATGTAGGCAATGATGTGTATTCCTTGACAGCAAGACACCGTGCGGCCCGAAAAAAGTGGGCTTCTGAACATCGAGATTGGATGCAAAGTTATTACGGAAAAGTCCGGATTCAGTTTAGAGTGTGACGCGAGATGTGTTTTGGTATGGGGAGAAAGGGTCACTTGAAATAACCCGATATTTGTACAGATAATACCACATTACAGTCTGTGTGAATTGATAGCATGAATGGATATCAGCATAGATGGACGTACTGACCTGCATATCATACGGAATGGTACTCTGAAGGCTCAAGGGTATACAAAAAAGACCCTATGACCCCATGTCGTAGCTTACGCTGCAGCCATTGGTGATTCCTTTCTTTTAATGCAGGTTAATGCTGGAAATCATACAGCTCGTCTTGTGGAAAATTTTCTTGAAGTTGAAACAATGCAGTGTATGGAGTGACCATCATGTTCTCCTGGCCTAAATCTTATCCAGAACGCTTGGGATTAATTCGGACGACGCATTCAGCAAGCTTACATTTTGCTTACTGTCTGGGACATGGAGACTGCATTTATTGAAGAGTGGAACAGTATTCCCCGAAGTCTCACCGATAACTTCATCGCATCCATGCTATACAGGTGTAATAAGCTCGTGGGAACAACACACCGTATTAAACATCCTGTATCAATTCTAAAAACTCTGTTTTTTGTCATTTGCATGTAACCAAATTGTTGACCTGATGCATCATCTCATGTTCTTAATACCATTCTAAGGAATTAAAGTTGCCATACAATTATTTTTGCTTCTTTTTTTTCTGCGTTAAGCATAGTTACAACTGCACTCTGGCTATCGAGCAACTATTTCTTCACTTTTTGTGCTTGATTTTTGAGCAGTGTATTTGTTACAAATAATCTAAAAAAATACAACAAAATAAAAAATAATTATAAATGAAAGAAATTAACTTATTTGAAGAGTATTAAAACTAAAAGTATTCATATTTGTTCAATATTATTATTTGATACTTATTTTATTTCTTGGATTATTTATCAAACCCCTTTTCTCAAAAAAGTCTTAAATAAGGAGGTGTATTGTGCTTAAGTAACGAGTACCAGGTAACCAAAAAAATTACTTTGACACTTTTATCCAAATAATATTCATTGATAAAACCATTTGCAAGCATTAACCCATTATCTGACTTTTGTTATTTTCAGGGCAACAATTCTGGAATCATTCTCATCATATTATAGTGGACAGATTGCAACTATTCGAAGGCTTAAATCTAGAAAGAGATTACAGAGACCAACAGCAGATTGTGAAAATCTTTCTTGTTCAAATTCAACTACATTAAAAAATGAAAAAATTGAGAATTTTGTAAATAAAATTTTATAAACTCTTCTTTTTTTACAGATTAATAATACTTATTTTGTATTTTGAGTTTATTTTCATCACCGATACATACTTTTTTTATTAAATGAGATTGTAAGTTTATTGAAGCAATTTATTTAATTAAAATTAAAATTTTTGTAGTTGTGCTAGTTTGTATTTTGATATCACATATAAATTATTTCTCGTTTTTATTATATTTCTTAAATTCAGTATTTTAACAAACTATATTTGTAGAAAACTTTCCCTTCATGAACTTCATTTTTTACGAAAACCTTTTTTAAGCGACATCTAAAATGATGGTCCAAATTCGAAATGAGAGTAAAGGTTGTCAAAACAAAAAGTTTGAAAACAATAAGTGGTTGGAAAACAATCACCAAGATGCTAGAGGGCAATTTTCGTGGTTGAAAAGGAGAAAAATGTAAAGCCGGGATGGGCATTAAGTCGATCGCCAAGACATTTTGGGTGGACCGCCTTTACTAAGACACGCTTACTAAAAGAAACCTATTTATGGAACACTGGTGCCAGTTAGATTTTAGAATCGTCTTTTCACAATCGATGCGACTGTGTTTGCTTAAGCAAATGATTCAATAAATGTCTACATGACACATGTACCTTAATTGGAAGCAAACGATGACCCTTAGCACGTTCACTGCTACTGTAGGAGGAAAATTCTCAACTCGCCGACTCAAAGAGTGAAGAAATGTTGATGTTCAGCTCTTCCCGCGCTCTCACAGGATTGGGTTCTTGTTTTGGCTTCATGTCCCGCGGACTCGGTAACGAACAAATTAAGTACATACATCGCGGTTTTAGATTCATCGTTTCACATATATTCTCTGCTCACTGCATTGAATACCCCCACGGTCTAGCAGACGCTCATAGTTGTTCAAGCATTCAACTCGGCAATATTGTGTTACTTGAGTTAATGTACTAAAAATAGTGTTGTCATATTTTAATAGAGGGGTACATTGTCGAAAAAAAGTATTAAAAAGAGAAAGCATGCAATTTTAATACAGAATGGCCACACCTACGCCACTGGGTGGACCGCAATACCTTAAAAACATTAGAAGTAGCCCTAACCCTGGAAAATTCTGCCCACCCCTATTGTAAAGGCGCCTATTTAAGGGAAATAATCTATATGAACAAAGAGCGTAAAACAATTGCTCAAATTAGTGACCACCAGATGAAATAAAAGAATTACGTCAGTGATGGAAAGAATTTTGTACACGCTGTAAGATACAAGCAGTTCACGAACAGTAGTAGCTGCAACGCTGATTCTGGTGACAAGGTCTTTAAGTAAATGCATAGCTTTCTCGTACTCTGCGTTTTTTAGCTTGCACCTAAAAACAAATAGGACAGATCAGTAAATCTGGTGAGCTTAGAAACGGGGGACCAGTTTGAGAAATACATTTTTGTCAAAGATAATGTCCAATTAGTTCCTTACATTCTTGGTAAGAAAAAAAGGGGGAGTTCAGTTGTGCTCTGAAGCCACATAATTACTCGTATGATTTGAGGGCACATCTATTAGTGAATCCAGAAAGAGGAGGCACTTCTGTTTGTGAAGGTTGCCTGGTAAGAGATATATCTCAATTAAGTGATAATGGTTTATCCCTTTGCATTAATGGGGTTCATCCATGTCACGGCCTGTTTTTTAAGCATTTTTAGAGAATTTTTTTTTGACGACCAGTAAAAAGATAGAATTTTGAGTTTTTTAATCATTTATTTACATGTATTTTAAGAGTATGTATACAAATGTTTACTGAAAAATATCCAATAGAACGTGAGTTATTGCGCTCTGAACACACCCGCCTCGAAAAAATGGATGCTCACTTCCTCCACGATTCCGGCTGATTGGATTATCAGAAATAAAAAAAACTTATGGCGTTTTAATTTATAAGCTTAAATGCACAGAATGGACTCTACTCAATAAAAAAATATCAAAAATTGGATTTTTGGTAGGCCTCTAAAGAAAAAGTTTCGAATTTCATGGGGTTTTTTTTTGTTATGTTTTTGTTATTAAAAATAGAAATATTTTGAATTTTGGAATGATCGTAGTCCATTTAGTGCGTACATATGTGCTGAGTCTACCCTATAAATTTGAAGTAAATCAGTCAAACTGTTCTTGAAATATGATGAAGGAAAGTTTGAAAAATTCAGTTTTGAGAAAAACGGTTTTAAAGTTTCAAGTCCGATTAAAACAATGAAAATCTTAACTTACCCTCGATTGGCTATGCCTGGTGGCGAAGACTAAAACAAGTTCGACGAAATATTTAATAACTATATATATTTCCTTTTAAACCTCTACAGACTTGTATGAACGTATGCTTGCATAGAAGGGTCAACGGTATCAAACCGACCGTTCACAATTGGCCCATCTTTTGATTGCCAACTCAGCGCTCTTCTAATATTAGCTTCTTGATAACGACTTCGAATTTTAAAAAATCACTTTACCATCTTATTCTAGACATGTTAAGAAAGCAATTATGGGGAAAAAAATGTTTTGATTTTTTGAACCCATCACATGTGGGTGAACCCCTTAACAGAGTTTCTTCTGTGATGACCTCTAGTATACGCAGCAAGGGGATTTAAAGTAATCCTCATATGACTGTTGAGATAATTAAATATACCATCACATGGGAAGAGAGGTTGCCTCTTTCAAAAAACAGAACGGATGCTGCAAATTAGGTCTGTAAGTTTTATCACAGGAATCATTCTACAAATAAGACACACCGTAAAAAAAAGCTTATTTTAATACTTCTTCTCTATGAATATGATGCATCTTAAAACACATTCTATATGGTCACATGACTTATGCCATGATGAAGTTCATGTACATCGTTCAAGCTATTCATATAGAACTATCCCCCTCATACTTATAGTTCCTGAAGGGTTTTACTTAAGTACGTTTTATATGTTTAGAGATGGAATGAACCCATATCCACATCTGCAACCCCATAAATATTCAATTGGTTATTGCCTTATTTGTAAATCATCTTTTGTAATGTCTTCAGCTTTCTCTCACATTTCCATTGACAACCTATACATAAAGTAGACATTGACTTTATTCAGCATTTAAGTATTGAGCTCCATCTCTGGTAGAACTTCTTATATGGGAACTCCTCATTCTGCTAAAACTTGAACGATGGAAGGTTTTTATTGTTCTGTGTGGGGAAGGGATTCGAAAGAATGGATTTTCTTATGATCAAAAAATATTTATTTTTGAATTTGAATCCAAGTGGCTGCTCGAGCATACTAAAAGTACTAGTAGCTCCATGATTGCCTTCCAATCACATATTGTATTGAGATTTTTGTTTGCTTTTGCAGCATTATACTTCTAGTTTTGATTGTTATTTCAGATACTCTTTCTTCCTTTATTGATCATTTTGCTCTTTTCCTCTTCCCTCTCTCTATATATATACTTAATTATATTCTAATAATAATTATGTGCCGAATCATTATTTAAATAATTTATTTATTTGAATAGCTTTATTATGTTTTCTAATTTTAAAGTTAATCTTTTCTTGAATTTTATTTAAAAACACAAATCTTAATTATATAAATTAAAATACAGCTTCAAATCTAAAGTCATAATTAGGTTTGTTAAATTTATACTTTTAATTACTTAGTTCCTAACTTAGAAGAATTCTGCAAGGATATAAAAATGTAAAACATGGAAACCAATGAAAAAAGAATTAATAATTTGTAATAGGCATTTAAAAGCAATGCTACACAAATGGAAAAAAAGTATACTATTTATTGTAATGCCTTATTTATATAAAATATCGTATACAGAATTTTTGTGCGTGTGTTTAACTTTAAAAAATAACTCTAATTGATACGAGCAAAAATGTTTATATTAGTATAAGTGATACCACTAATTATAATTTTAAGTTACTTATGAATCTGCTTAGTAATTCATTCCATGCAAAACATACTTTCAAATAATCTAACATAAATAAGAATATAGTTCGTAATTGTTATTTAAAGAAAAAAATATATTTTGCATTTGTTCATATCATCGAAGGTTTGAATGATCAAGAGTCGAATGTATTTGAAAAATTCCATCTCTATAGATACAGATCAATCTAATAAAAGTGTGTTAAGAAGAAATATGAAGTACCAATCGCATTATCACCTTTTAAACGTATTACCTTATAAAAATAAAAAAATATTTAGCAAATTTTAGCTAATTTGAGCAAGTTGTTGGAATTTACAAAAAAAAAAAAAAAAAAAAAATTGTATTGCAGTTGGATGAAACAACTGTCATTTCAAAAATGGTCTAATTTTTAGTATACGTTAAAGATATATTTACAAAAAGAAAGAAAAAAGAATTCGACGAAGAATTATTTGTTTTGTCAGCTTTTAGATGAATGTGCAAGGGTAGAATATTCACAAAGTAAATGATTTTCTTTTAAAATTAAAGCTTTAAATATAAAATTTTATTGGAAAAGCACATATGGTGCAAAAGTCATGACAGGTGAAAAAGATGGTTTTACATCGTTTATTAAAACTGTTTCTGATCACATAACTTTTATACCTTGCCCTCGCAGTAAAAAACAAACAAACAACGAATTGCTTATACATATGGCGAAAAAATGACCGTCACAGGTTGTACGAGTAAGTTAGTAAGTATAGTATAGTTTCATCCTTAAATACATTAACCAAATATGAAAGACTATGCAAAGAGAATACTATTTCATACTTTCATTATAGCTATTGTAATTTTAATAGCCATATATAATGTACTTTGTTTTTTGTTGGCATATTCTTTTTCTGTGTGTTTTTCCACCTCTAGTTAATCTTACAAATGTTTAAAATGATACTTTAAATTTGAGAACTTCGCACATTAAAAAAAAAGCAAATTAGCCAACCAAATAGTCAATAGAACTACTTTATAAGAAAAACAAGAAATATATTTTTAAGAAATATGCTTTTCAATATAACTAAGAACCTAAAAATGAAACATACCAACTAAACTTTTAATTTAAATCAAATTTCTGTCTGCTCAAAAAACATAAAGCCCTAAGTTCTTTCGAAGCAAACTTATAACTAATATGGTTAGTTATTTCTTCTTTCGACATTTGATCTTTTAAGTATCATCTATATGTGAATGTTAAATCAGTTGAAAATAGAAGGGTTAAGAACGCAAAGAAAAAGGCCAATATCGTTACCCGTATCTTTATTTAAATTCTTTATTTACAACTTATATTTCTATAGAACAGCATTATCAGTCAATATCATGTAGATTAAGGCTTCCCCAGTTTCGATATTGCTAAATAAGGATCACGCAAATGCTTTCTTTCAGTTTATACATATCAGTTTTTCACTTTTTTGTGCGGTTAAGATGATTTAAGGTATTAGATAAATCGAAAGTTCCGATTTAATAGTTTCTACAGTGTTCTCCAGTAATTGCAAGGATTCCAACTCAATCACTGATTCTGTGAATGGATCATAAATGACTTTCAAAATTCCGATTGATATGCAAGTCCACATAGTTTCTGAAACGAAGAAACAGATTGAAAATAACATTAAATTTTAAATTAATTATTCATCAAGTTTTCAATTGTTATATTTTTAAGATAAATCCACTCTTACAGCGATTTATCACATACAATTTTTTTTTAAGGTGGATCATGTATATATGGTAAAAGAAATATTATCAATCGGAACGTATACATATGCGGAAAAAAATGTTTGATTGTGTGGAGATTATATAATATATATATATATGAATTAGAAGGATAATTAAGAACATTAGTTTCAAAATTTAATAATGTCAAGGTTAAATTGTTTAAAAAATTGAAAAAAGGTTTAATTTTAGATAGATAGTTTTAGATTTAAAATAATTATTTTCCTACAATACAAATTATCAAAAATGAGAATACTGATTGTGAGATAGTACAACATTTCATAGCTAAGTATCTCTCCCAGCATCATTAATTCAGTCCAATCCAAGCTCTTCTTCGTTTTCTGCTTGATCGTGCATTATCATTCGATAGCCGGTTTATAAAATTAAATACTAAAAAGTGCGCTGTTATAGATATGTATCTTATGTTTCTTTCTAATAGCTTTTCAGTATGTGTCTGTCTCTCATCGCAATGATTGTTGAAAAGTTCTAAAATACCTGTTTCATTTTAGCAAACATTTTCTTTGCCTTTTCACCACAAAAAAAGCTCGAAATACTTGAATTTCTTCAACTCGTGGCAGTATTTAACATAAATATTACTTTACTTTCCACTTCATCTATATATCATAGAACACCTTTTTTCGCAAAGGTAGATTTCGAAACTCTGATAAAAAAAATTCAATCCACCCTAACATACTATATCAGTTGTCTTAAAATTTGTACGTATATTTGAATTAAAATTATTTAAGAATATATAGAAATGATTAACAAAAAGGAATGTTTATTCATTAGCCTGATAAAAATTATCAATATTTCAATATAATTTTTATATATTACTCTTTTAGATATTTTGTAAATATTTGCAGCTAAAATTAAAATAATTCTTATTCATTTTCAATGAATAAAAAAATCTATTCTCTAAATAGTTATAAGATTTTTTAAGATACAACTTTTCTGTTTTTTAAAGAAAGTATTATATCAAAACTGAATCAGATTTTTAAAGCATTAAATAGAAGGAATAATTATTTTATGTGGATAATCACAATAACTTACATAATTTGGTCTTTGGCTTCGTCAAACTTTCTGCAACAAAATATACATCTTGATACGTGAGATCTTGATAGGCGAATGGCTTAATTGCTGCCTCAAAAGGTATAACTTAGGCTTTCTGAAAGAGCGTGCTAAGAAAAAAACATGAAGAAAAGAAATTCAAACATCATACAAATAATAAATAACAAAACTAAGTAAAAATTTGTTTATTTCTCTTATAATTCTTTAAAATACTTGAAAGTTTTTACTTGTATATTAATAGACAAGCCGTACCCACTCGCTCAATGAATATTTCATGTGCTGTATAATATATATTGATTTTAAACTATTGATATATAGTATAATCATTACTTTCATATGCGTTGAACAATTCTTAACCTCGCCTCTTAAATAAAAAATGATTGGAATTTTTAAAAGTTTATTTATTTCGCGATTCTGTAACCCTTTTGGGAGTCGATTTCCGCAAAACCTGTTTTTAATAGATGTCTACTAAAAAAAAGACATGATTACCAAATTTCAAGTTTGTAGATCTAATAATACAAAAGCGGTTATTTTTTAATCTATCCTCTCCCGCGTATAGCCTCCGTAACGCAGCATGTGGAGTCGATTTGTGTAAAAATCGTCCTTAGCGAATCTCGACTCACCAAAAGAAACACGCAGATCAAGTTTCAAGCTTGTTGGTTCAAAAACGACATTTCTTTTATTTATGCAGCCCCCTGATACCCCTAGGTAGTTGATTTTAGTAAAACCCGTTCTTAGCAGCCGAAAGAACTTACTCACCAAATTTTATATCTGTGGGTCTAATAGTTTGGAAGATCTCGTGATGAGTGTGTGTCACTTTTCTCCTTTATATACACTGATCAAAGAATTAGAGGAGCAAGCAAAAATGTTAAGAAACCGTTGCGCAAAAAGCCATGCATGGCATAAAATGGAGAAGACAGGTGTAACGAAACGCAATGTAGAAAAAAGAAGCAAAAAACATTGTATTTATAACTTTTATTCTTGGAATGGTGCAAAGAACACCAATATGATACTTCACAGCGAAACGTTAAATGCACGTAAATGACACAAAAAAACATTTTACGTGGAAATGTACGGGATTTTAATATGGTATGGGTGCTCCCTAACTCCTAAGACTACCACACACGTTTTTCGTATGGATGGAGAGGTTATCGATGAGACTTGGGGAATATTGTTCCACTCTTGACGAACATCAATTTTCATGTCTTGGGCAGCAACAAGAGGACTTAGCCGTGCAGTAAACGCGTCGTCCGAGTGGCGTCCCAAAATGCTTGATCGGATTAATCTCAGGAAACTCCATCACGTTGGCCGCTCCATACGCTGTATTGTTTCAGCTTTGATAAGTCTCTGTACAAGAAAAGCAGTGTAAGGTCTGGCATTATCTTACAATAAAAGAAAGAAATCTCCCAACGGCTGCAGCTCAAGGTACGACATGGGTCTCAGAATCCCGACTGCATACCTTGAACCATCAAATACCCTTCTGAATGATATGCTGGTCAGTACTCCCCTATAGTGGTTCAAGGCCATACCAGCAAACTACTTCGTCTGTGGTGGTCTTTCTTGAAAAAACATAGGGCTATTTCTGGCCATACCAAAACACATCTGGTGCCACACTCTAAATTAAATCGGGACACGTCCATAAGCAAGAAACTTAGGAAATTTAGGGTTTTATTAATATAAAATTATCTTAAAAACTAATTGGTTTATTTTATAT